>JAEANM010019457.1:0-12360 GCA_017656035.1 Myanophis thanlyinensis | reverse complement strand
TTGTTTTTTGTTGAAAACTTAATAAAAATTTTACAAAAAAAAAAGATGCAGGGGGTGGTGGTGGTTGGGAATCCAAAACCATGTCCATTTTTTTGTGAAAACGGGATGCACGGGGCAGAGACACGGGAGGCCAAAATCGGCTGTATTCGGTGTATAAGACGCACCACAATTTTCACCCACTTTTAGAGGGGAAAGTGTGTCTTATACACCGAAAATACAGTATATTGTTATTCAAGATTATATTTACTAAATATTTATTTAGAAGCTGTTCTCATATATTTATGTTGAAAATATTTATTCTGATTCTGGGAACTATCAAAACTCTGTCACATTTAGTATATTCTACTCTAGTCTAGTCCCTCTTTATCAGGAAACATAAATCCAGGCCTTAGAAATTGTATTTACTATGGATGAATACACAAGTCTGTTTCATTTTCTCTTGAGTGTGTCATTTTCAGGCATATTCTAACTTCATTCTACTTTATTTCTGTTTGGCAATGCTTGTAATGATTTGATGATGTTTCTGTTTTTTTGTATTGTTCATGCTGTGAGTCACCTTGAAGTTGGTAAAGTATAAATCATATAATATTGTAAATTGAATTTAAAGAACTATAATAAAATAATTTCAGAAGCCCTCAATGAGATCAGTTTATATCACTACCAAACATGGCATGAGTCTTTTCTGGCAGAAATTACAAAAGAATGTAGTTTTTGCTGGGGAAGAAAAAAGTTGGAGAGGACCCCTCCCTTGTCCTTTAAAGGACACATGGTGATTATGAATTTCTGGTTAGTTATCAAAAAATAAAATAAAACATAAAATGAATATTTGGGAGGGGGATGTTGATAATTGCACAGACCCTCCCTATGTTGGAATAAATGTGCTAATGTTCAGTGTGCATTCCTATTATTTGGATGTCCTGTGCATTAAACAATCGGATGCTGTGATCTCAAGAATATATGCTCTTTTCCAGCTGTTTGGCAGAAGTCCTTACATTTCTCAAGGTAGTGCTTTATTATCAAGCTCTATCATTACTTTTACAAAATAATTGGATGAAATATTTGCCCCTAGAAGAAACCTGAGGTGAGAGTTTAGTTGTTTTTCTAAAGCAACAGTACATACTACATCCCAGGAAGTCTATTAATTGTATAGACAGCTTCTCCTCTTTTTTGCTTACACTACACCACTGTTCAATTTGATCCTTCATACTAGCCCTTAACCTTATTTTGCCATCTGAATTCTTATTTCTGACCTCACAAAGGATATTATGAAGGCTGAGAATCAACCTTTCAAAACATTTGTCTCAGAAACACTGCCTTTCCTTCACAGCATGGCCACACAAAAATTCAGTTTGCCAGCTTAATGCAGAAGTGCCATAACTTTACTGAAGCACTTCAGGTCCCTCCAGCTGTTCCCTTTATCATGTCCAGTAGCTGGAAGAGACTTTTGTGCATGTCTTCCAAATACTGGATGTGATGGAAGAGACATTGGATGCAAAGTAATGAAACTGCTGTGTCCTTCAGAAGCAGGGAGATATGTTGCTTTGTGAAGCATCTTTAAGCATCTTTAAAGGCTTTGCTTGAGGTATCACTAAAAAAAACCCAACTTTGTAGCCACATGAACGTCCAAAGATTATGAAAGAAGTGTATAATTATTTTTCTTTGGCTCTTCACTTTCTAGCAATGTGAAATAAAAGAAATAAATGTGTATGAAAATAATTAAGTTTAATCAGAATTTACCCTTTAGTAATGCTGATGGATAGTTTTCACAAAACCTAAATTTAGAAGTATACTATTAAGTGCATCGTTACCCCCAATCTTTGCATTCATTTAGAAATCTCTTCCTACTTGTTATTAGTAACTGTCTGGAATCATAATTATTGTACTCATTTGTGTTATTATTTTGGAACTGAAATACTGACATTGTTCCATTATGCTTGACATATTGTACCACTGAATTTCCTAACTTTTGAAGCACTTCTTTGAAAATGTTTCTGATTATCTCAAACTGAAAAGAAAACAATTCATTTTAAGATCTTTTCATCGCCACTGTCACATAGAATTGGATTTCTGGCAGATATCCAGAGGAAGTTCTTGACTTACAACCACAACTGAGTCCCAAATTTAAGTTGCTAGTTGTTGATTTGAACTCATCTGGGGTAGATAGGTGCTCACTTACCATTTTCTTCCCTATTTTGTTTTCCTAATCTTTTTTTTTGTGGTGCTGTTTTTGATAGGATATAGACTGTTTTCTCTTTTTGTGTAAAGACAGATGCAAAAACGAGTTAAGTAGTTCTGCTTTTTCCCTGTTGCTTGTCACATTCTTGTCACTTTCTCCCAGCAATGGACCAATTGTTTCCTTGATTTTTTTTTCTTGTTTTTAACATATTGGAAGAAGCTTTTTTTTGTTATTTTTTTACTTTTGTCACAAGCCTTTGTTCATTGTAAGCCTTAGCTTTCTTCACTTCATCTTTGCAGGCTTGGGCTGATTGCTGATATTCTGCCTTAGTTATGCGCCCCGCTTTTCATTTTTTATATATATATATATATATATTTGTCTTTTAATTTGTCAGAGAATTCTTTATGCAGCCATGCTGGTTTCTTTTGAGAGCTGTTATTTTTCTTCTTCCTTGGTATTGTGCTAGACTGGGCTTTTATAATCTCACTTTTCAAAATTTCCCGAGCTTCTTGAGTTGTTTTCCCCTTGAGGATTCTCATCCATAGAATCCTTCCCAAACTGTCTCTAAGTTTATTGAAATTAGCTTTCTTAAAGTCCAAGACTCTAGTTTGACTTTGTTTTATTGCTTGTACTTGCATAATGTTGAATTCCAATATTGCTTGATCACCCACCCCCAAGATTCCTGTAGCTTCAACACCATCTATAATTTCATCTCTGTTAGTGAGAATTAAGTCTAATATGGCTGATCCCTTGTTCCTTTCTCTGCTTTTGGGGAAACAAAGTTGTCTGTTAGATTTGTTAGGAATATGTTGGATCTTCCACTTGGTGCAGAGTTTGTCTCCCAGTTGATGTCAGGGTAGTTAAAATCCCCCATTACTATTGTGATATGCTTCCTCCATACCTTAGTTAACTGACTAGCAAAAAGTTCATCTATTTCCTCTGTTTGGATGGTCTATAGTATACACCTATGGCAATGTCATTTCCCCCCCTTTAATACTGACCCAAATGCATTCAAGATAATTTTTGTCATTGTTGTGCTCTATTTCTGTAGAGATGTAGTTATTTCTTATATATAGTACAACTCCACCTCCTCTTTTATTTAGTCTGTTTCTTTTAAATAATTTAAATCCCTCTAGCTGTATTTCCATTTGTGGGTTTCAACCCACCAAGTTTCTATAATGGCAACAATATCATGTCTGTCCTCATTTACTTTAATTTCTAATTCACCCTGTTTATTCCTTATACTCTGCACAATGGTGTATAGACATTTGAGTCCATTTTGATTGACCCTGTGTTTACTGTCTACATAACCTGTGTTGTGCTTGACACCTAATTTCTTGCCACCTTTTTGATGTGCAAATGTTATGGCACTCAGTATTAGATGCTTGGTTTTGCTTGACAGCAAGGTTGATAATCTTACCTGCATAAAGATCTATGTTACATGCACTGATAACCCTATTAATTTTAGATTGTTGGGCACAGAAATGTTTTGTATCAATTAATTGTCTGTCCCCGCTTTTCAGTTTAAATGTTTATCCAGAACATCTGTGAATTTAATGCCAAGTAACTCAGTCCCTTTCTTTGATGGATGCAAACCATCTCTTTTGTGCAGTTTTTCATTGGACCAGCTGCAGACATCATGACTAATAAAACCAAATCCTTCACTTTTATACCACTCCTTTAGCCACACATTAAACTATGTTACACGCTGGCCTTTCCATTTTTGTTCCTTATGTACTGGTAAAACCTCTAAAAAGATAACCCTACAACTATGCTGCTAAGTAAGCTCTGGAAATCATTCTGCACAGAAAGTTCATCTTTTGGGGACAGATCATTTGTGTCAAGAGGTATAATAGCATCAATAGAAAAAAATACCATAGATTCACCCCACATCTAATTTTTATTTTTCTCTTAATATAAGCTTGGAGGAAGATGGGAGTGATGTTGAGAATAAGAAAAACAAAAAATGCCAAGTTAGGGCTAGCAGCACTTTTCACATATGCAAAATTATCAGATCCAGAATCTTTGAACATAAGTCAAAAATTTGGTTAAAAAACCCCTATATTTGGCCACTTTATGTCTCCTCTTATTTATTGTTTCTATCCTTAGCTTGAAACTCTGTTTATTTTCAGTAATCTATATTGAATTCAGTGGGGCTTGCCTTTAACTCTGAAAGTTATAGTTGTAATTCTGTTTTACACTTTTCTTCTCAGATTATTGATGTGCATTATTCTGATTCAGACTATAAACACAAAAAAAATGAGAGAAGGAAGGAGATAAAAGATATTACAGATATGGATATACTTCAGCAAGCTGCCTCTTTAAAGCTAATGTGGTCTTATTTATGCATAAACCATTTTATTCCTGTGATTTATTCATCCTTCCCACTCTCAGATGTACAACAACATTAGGATCCAGATGCCAAGCTGCATAAATATTCTTCCAGAAGTAACATATGGCTTTTTGGCAAAGTTATTAAGCATCTGAATAGAAGACTTAGTCTCTTCTGAGTGTGTAATACTCTTGGCTGGTAAAAGGTGACCTATACTGCTTTTATCTCCTTGAGTTATATTTTCTCCTCTGAAATACTACACCTCTTCTTCCAGCCTTTTTTGGTATATTTTCTTCCTTGGGAATTAGTTATATAGATGAAGTTTTTCTCCTGAACTTGGCAGTCATCCAAGGCTTGCCATCTTTAACCATGGTGGGAAGAAACTGGCAGTAATACAAATTGGTTTAATTCTCTAGGACTTCATTTGCTATCTGGCCTGAGACATTTGCAAATATTTACCTCCATAATAAAATGCAATGTTTACCTTTGTTGTTATAAATATTAGTAATGGTATTTAGGGCAGCAAAACAATGTTTTCATCCACATTATTGTTGTTTCTATCTGAAACAACTTACCAGAATGTGCCATTCCCTTTTCAACAAGAGATTGAGTTAATGTTTTTACTCTAGCTAGCAAGGCAAAATTTAGTATGACACATGAAATATTAAAATAGGAATAACAGCATGGGTATATGTATGAAGTATATTCTTCTTTTCCAGTAAGAACGTTACTCTCCTTGACATTGATCAGGGTACTAGGGGACAATATTTATTATTTTCAAGGCACCTGACAAGCAAAGAGATACACTTTGTATTTATCAAAACAGTTAGACATTTATTCGCGAGGGGAAACATGAGAAGTTGACTATTTGTAAAGGACAAATTATGCATGAAAATAAGGGAGCTTGGGATGTTTATGCCTGAGGGTTGGCTGTAGGATTCATAAAAAATAAGAAGTAGTTATAGTGGATAACAAAACACTGTAGGGAATGAACAAAATGCAGAGATGCAAGATAAAAGCAGAGGTGAGAACAGAGGGAGAAGTAAAGAAATTAAGAAGTAAGTGAATCAGCTGAGGATACCTTGAATGCTAAAAGCTAGAAATAATTCCATGAAACAGAAATGAACATATAGAAAAGACTAGTGTACATAATTCCAGAAATTTTGAGTGAAGGTTCTTCCATTTTAGGTTCTTAATAAATGCTCTTCAGACAGTAATGGTGAAAATATCCATGTGTTTCAAGAGGATTGGGCCTTTTCTTGTCAAAGCATATTCCTAATTATGTATTTAACCACCCATGATCATGCTGGATTATATGGAAATATATTCACTGAAAATATTAGGTATGCATTAAACCACTTTTCATTGTATTAAAATTGTTTTGTGTTCGTTGAATTAGTCTTTTCATTTTTAGTATTAAATTGGGTTAACTGCTTTCGATTTCTCTCTCTCATATACACACACATTTTATATATGTGTGAATTTTAAACAACTCCAGTAATGACTGTAAGTGGGATATAAAAGTACTTGGTATACAAAAGAGCAACAAATCTTTTTTTTTCTCCACAGCTATTTTCTTTACTTTTGGATGAAATAGTGACTGTTAAAAATAAAATCACTGATTATTCAACCTTACTGTTGCTTAGGAAAAAGAACATCCTCTCATTAATAATGCATAATTAAGGCAATCCATTTTATCCTCTGTTTAAAGCAGAACTATATTGCAGGGTTGAAGTAAAAAAAAAAAATCTATGTTGGTCAAATAATAATTCTGAGTCAAAGTGACCTGTTTTCCAATCAGCAAATTGAGATCCAATCTGAATTATGTTAACTGGGTAGCACTGGCTGAAACTTCTCTTCTCTTCCCTTTCCTTCTATTGAAAAATTGAAAGATTCAGAAATGCACCTTAAATCTGTAGATAGTTCAATAGTGTGGCAACTGGAGGCATAAAAATGTTCAATTAGCAGAAACACATTTACAATAATAAGAGATGGTCAACAAAGATATTTAACTAGGGTTACTTAATATAAGAAGGGAGAAAGATTGTCTTTCTGAAGAGAAAGTGCTCTATAATTAGTAGGAAATTCAGAAAAGGATTCTTTATATTGTACACAAGCTATAAAACTGTTTCAATTAGAGATCTACCCAGTTAACATAATTCAGATTGGATCTCAATTTGCTGATTGGAAAACAGGTCACTTTGACTCAGAATTATTATGATCACCACATCCTATGCATTAGTCACTTGAATCTAAATGTTATTTGGGAAAATTGAATCTCTCTATGATTAACATTGCAAATCAACCCTTAACATTTTTACTGTTTTGCTCTGTTATTATTATGATTTTTTGTACAAGTAGCCTCTTTGCAAAACTCAGAGAAATATACTTCGAAAACTACAGATTCTTAGTCAGAGAACAATAGACTGATTTTTGCTAACAGCATTTTTTTAATAAGTTGTAATTCCTTATCCATCTCTATGAACAAAGTGGGACATATTTCAAAGAGGGACATGTTTATGTACTCTGATTAGTTTTATTATGACTGTTTTCCCCCTCTTATAGAGGAATTACTTTTTTTCTTCTAAAACTTCAAAACCATACAAAACTTCACGAAATGTTAACTGTTGTCTATAAAGGGAAATTAATAGTATTGATACATGTGTGTTTGTGAATGTTTTTATAAGAAAAGATACTTCTTTGCTGGTTTTGTTCATGTTTTTGGGGTAAACATTGAAAATAATAGCACAGTGTCAAATAATAGACCCATAGCAAGCAAATCTTTGAGGCAGATAGATTTTCCAAAGAGTAGCTTTATTGGATAGATCATATTGGCATAGATCTGGTGAAAACAGACTCTGAAGATTCCTATGGTTTTCACCTAATTATAAGCAAAAGTTTTTCACTTTCTCAAAACGATCAGTCACATGGTCCAATCATGGCTCTATGTAGTTGCCTGGTGACATCACTCTCCCTTCCTCTGACCAGGTGTGAGAATGTCCTTGGTTCCCAAGGGAAAGTATTTTATTATGGCTATAAACTCCCAACTATCTCAAGCCCCCCCTCCATATCCCTCAACATTGACAACAAATATGGCAACATTGAAGCTCCAAGATGGCTTTGGTCATGTCTGCTTCAGGATTGTCAGGTTCCCCCCTTAACTGAAGAAGACTTTCTGCAAAGAAAAGAAAACACAGAAAAGTTAGCAAAGGTTCAGTCTAACCTCCTGTTCCTCCTCTGAGAGGTCCCTTAGGTTTTTGGGGTACTCATCATCAAACTTCTTAACCTGCCTTTACATCCCAGCCTTTGATACAAGTGGCTTCAGAGTGGGGGTACTCCTTCCACTGCACAAGATACTGCAACCTTCCCCTATGCAACTTTGAATCCAGAATCTTCTTTACCTTGTAATGAATCTTGTTATCTCCCTCTGCACCAATATTGGTTTTGGGACTGCCCAGTCTACCAGTCTTATTAGAGAGCCTACAGCCAACTTTAACAAACTGCTGTGAAAGACTGGATGCACTTTCTCTAGCAAGCAAGGGAAGCTAAGCTGTACTGCAATCACTTTCACTATAGGGAAAGGCCCTATAAACTTTGATCCTAGCTTTTTACAAGGGAGTTTTAGTTTTAGGTACTTCATTGAGAGGTAGACTTTGCTCCTGACTCAGAATGGCTCTTTCAGGTGGCGGTGTTTGCCAGCTTGCATTTTATGGGTTTTTGCTGCTTCTCACAAAGCTCACTTGGTATTTTCCCACTCCTCTTTCAAGGACTCCATCCATTCATTGAGAGACATAGAGGGGTGGTGGTGGTTCCCTGGGGAGTTCAGGCATGGGAATGAATTCCATTGTACTGGTGATCTGGAAAGGGCTCAAACAAGTGCTGCTTACACCACATTATTCCCAATTAGACTGTTGATAGTTGACATAGCACCTTAAGTACTGGTCCACTAATGTGTTCAAGCATTCCATGGCCCCATTGGTAATTGGATAAAAAGCCAAGCTAGGTCCCTGCAAGGACCCAATAGACCTAACAAACTCTCTCCAGAACCTAGCAGTGAATTGAACACCATTGTCAGAGATGATCCTTTGGAGAATGCCATGCAACCTATAGATTTGCTTTATAAAAAGTTTGGCCAGCTTTTTCACTGATGGGAGCCCTAGGCAAGCTGTGAAATGGGTTTGTTTTGAGAATAAATCTATCATGGTCCAAATGACTATATTCCCCCTGCTTTCAGGGAACTCAACTGTTATGTCTCCATGCATGTGTGGGCGGAGTTTCCACTCCAGTCTGCCCATGCGAACTTCCGAACCTGCAGCTAATTCGCTGCTGAACAGATGATTCCCATTGGCTGGGGCTCCCAGCCAATGGGAAATGTGACAGGCGAAGCCGTGGCAAAATATAAAACTGCGGCTCACCGGCTTTTCCTCCAGTTATGACCTGCAAAGCTCATCATGAGTTTTGCTTGTGGCTAGCCTAATAAAGGGACTCTTCACGGTCATCTATTCGTACCCGTGTCTGATGCATTCTTTAAGCTAGAGAGACCGGGTTTTCAGCTACAACACTGGCGACGAAGGTGGGATTTTTGCTTCAGAGCTCTGGACCTCCCCAGTAGCTGACGATCACTGATATGGCCACCATGTCAGCCGCAACAGTGGCCACGACAAACAGCTCACTCCAGTGCAATCTGTACAATCCGAAAGCGGAGACATGGGACCTTTTCATGCAGAGATTTGAATTCTACCTCATTGGCAGTCGGCAAATGGGCCTCACTAACCAAGAGAAGCAAGGCATCTTCCTGAACATCTGTTGGAAGGCCGTCCAGCGAATGGCTAACTCAGTAGCCTCACCGCAAACGCTGTGGGAAATTGATTGGCCAGAGCTAAAGAGAAAACTACAGGCACAATATGCCCCGAAGCCTTCCTTGTTGTCCCAAAGACTCAACTTCCAAGCCAACTAGAACAAAGAAACACGACAACGTGTACCAGGCTGCATACAGGGGAGAAGCCGAAGGAGACTCAGAGGAAGATGGTGACGTCCACCTAGTCAGGCCCATGAGGGGTACCAAGATGGCCACCATGCCCAGCAAGCCACACCAACCACAATGTGCCGGATGCAATGGAAGCCACACGCGCACCAACTGCCCATACCAACAATCATTCTGCAGTAACTACTCCAAGAAGGGGCACATTTTCCACGCCTGCCGAGCCCTGCCTCAGACACAACCACCATCAGTGGGCCCAGCATGAGGTCCACATGGCACATTCTACAGGAGGGGGCCATCTTACAACAATAGATGAACCTCCAACATGCCTAGAAGGCCGGATGAGGAATGCCTCACAATCGACAATGGAATCCAGCAAACCACACAAAAAGACACAGACTCGGAAATTTTCAGCACCACAGTCAGCATAAGTGGAAAACAATGCAAAATGCAGATCGACTCCGGCTCCCCAGTCACGATCATGTCCTGGCAAACCATAAAAAAACTGATGCCTTCCATCAAGGAAAGGGACTTCGGCCCAGTTGCAACCACCCTACATGACTGCCAAGGACACCAGATTCCCATCCAGGGCCAAATAGATGTCCTCGTGGAGCATCACAACATTCCAAATACCTGCCTCTAGTAATTGCAGATGGAACTTTTCCCCGACTTCTAGGCAGAGACTGGTTCCACCAGTTAGGTCTACACATCGGTGAAATCAACCATCCTGGGCATGGACATCACCAAGGAATTCGAGGATGTCTTCAATGGTGAGCTGGGGACCTACAGGGGATGCCTATTTTCTTTAGCTTAGACCCAGGGGTGCCACCCATAAGAATTAAACCCTGGAGAGTCCCCTTGGCCCTCAAACCTAAGGTGGACGAGCAATTGGACAAGCTAATAGCACAAGGGATATTAGTCCCAATCGACAACACAAAATGGGAGACCCCAATCATCACCCCAATCAAGCCAGATGGGTCTATTAGGGTATGTGTGGACTATAAATGCACAATTAATAAGGCATTACAATGGCATGCATATCCGGTTCCAGTCATCCAACATCTCCTCCATTCCCTGGGTCAAGGAAATTTTTTCGCAAAATTAGACCTGGCACAGGCTTACCAGCAATTGCCAGTTGATGATGCAACGGCTGAAGCCCAAACAATAGTCACCCACTGGGGGGCATGCAAGTGCACATGCCTACAATTTGGGGTAAGCACAGCCCCTGGCATATTTCAGTCATTAATGGAACGTTTATTGCAGGGCATCCCTGGAATCACCCCATATTTTGATGATGTCCTAATAGCCATAGTTGACCATAATCAACAAGCTGAGGACCACCTTACAAAGATTCAGGGGGGCAGGGCTCAAATTGAATAAAAAAGTGCCTAATTGGAGTCAAAGAGATAGAGTTTTTGGGGTTTAAAATTGACGCGGCAGGCATCCACCCCACAAAAAATAAAAGAGCAGCAATTCACAACGCCCCGACCCCCAACAAATAAAATGGAATTGCAGGCTTTCCTAGGTCTACTCAATTTCTATAGCATGTTCCTGCAACATAAAGCTACAGTGGCAGAACCACTGCATAAACTACTAAGCAAAGCAACCCCGTGGTGCTGGGGAGAGATTGCACAAAAAGCATTCAAAGCAGTGAAAGCCCTAGTCACTTCAGACAGCCTGCTCATACAATATAGTGAAGTTACCCCAGTCCAGCTAACTTGTGACGCCTCACCATATGGCATGGGAGCGGTACTCAGTCACCTTTTCCCCGACGGGTCCACAGCGCCGATTGCATACTACTCCAGGACCCTATCAGCCGCTGAGCGAAATTACAATTAGCTTGATAAAGAGGCCCTGGCAGCTGTGACGGGGATTAAGCATTTCCATGATTACTTATATGGCTGGAAATTCACCCTTGTTACCGACCATAAACCCCTGTTGGGACTAATTGCAGGGGACAAGCAAATGCCTCAGGTAATCTCCCCCTGCCTCACCCGCTGGATTGAATTCCTGGCAGCTTACTCTTACACATTGGAATACCAGCCAGGGCAGGGACCCAAATCTCTCATGCTGATGCACTCAGCCACTGCCCAGCCTAAGTCAACCTGGTAGTCCCGGCGCCCACACTTCCCCTTCTTCTCCTGGAACACATCCCAGAAAGCCTGGTCATGGCCAGCCTAATTGCCCAATGCACCCCCAAAGACTCCATGCTGGCCACTGTCCTCCAATGGGTGCTGAAAGGCTGGCCCTCACAATGAAAAGGGCAACAATTCAAACCATATGAACATAGAAAAACTGAGCTGTCCACCCAACAAGGCTGTCTGCTATGGGGACACAGGGTCATCATACCCCCACAGCTACAGCAGCCTATCTTAACAGCGATCCACGAAGGCCACCCAGGCATTGTGAGAATGAAAACCTTGGCCAGAAGTTATGTCTGGTGGCCAAACATCGACAAGGACATTGAAAACAAAGTCAAGAGTTGTGCACCCTGCCAAGCGTCCTGCGCAGCACCCCCGGCGGCCCCATCCCCAAATGGGACAACACTCAGAATCCGTGGTCCTGCCTCCACATTGACTTTGCAGGGCCAGTCCAGGGACACATTGTGGATGCCCACTCTAACTGGACAGAAGTCCACCCTATGCGATCAGCAACCACCGAAGCTGTCATCTCCACGCTTCAAACAGTTTTCACTACCCATGGCCTGCTGGACATCCTGGTTTCCGACAATGGGCCCCATCATCCGGACGGTGTCGTCTGACAACCCCGAGGGTTCGGGCCTTCTCTGTGGCAACACCCACCCTATGGAATGAGCTTCCCCCGGAGATTCGTATTATTGCAGATCTCCGGGGTTTCCGACGCGCCCTGAAA
>JAEANM010019456.1:0-12360 GCA_017656035.1 Myanophis thanlyinensis | reverse complement strand
AAAAACTAATTAAAACTAATTAAAATCCCCAACCAATAGTACTAGGCCAGACCGGCCTGTTGGAACAAAAAGGTTTTTAATGCGCACCAGAAGGTCTGTAGGTCCATGATGGCCTGGATCTCCGGGGGCAATTTGTTCCAAAGGGAGAGTGCCCCCACAGAGAAGGCTCAAACTCTTCGGGCCGCCAGATGACACCGTCCTGACAATGGAACCCCAAGGAGGCCCGCCCTGTAGGAACGCACAGGACAGTGGGAGGCTGACAGTGGCAACAAGCGGTCCCATAAGTACCCAGGTCCCAAGCCCTGGAGCTCTTTGAAGGTGAGAACCAGGACCTTGAATACATCTGGAAGGCCACAGGGAGCCAGTGCAGCTCGCGCAGGAGAGGTGTAATATGGGAGCTCCGAGGAGCCCCCAAAATCATCCATGCAGCCGCATTCTGCACCAATTTCAGCCTCTGGATGCTTTTCAAGGGGAGCCCCATGTAGAGAGCATTGCCATAGTCTAGGTGAGAGATGACGAGGGCGGAAGTGACTGTGAAGAGCGCCCTGATCCAGAAAGGGCCACAACTGGGAGATCCTTTGGACCTGATAAAAATCCCCCCTGGAGACAGCTGCAATCTGATCTTCTAACAACAGCCGTATATCCAGGAGTACACCCAGATTGCAAGCCCCTTCCGTGGAAGTCAAAAACTCTCCCCCCATGGCCAGCAATGGAACAAGCTGGCTGTATCTGGGCACAGGAAACCACAGCCACTCTGTTTTGGTTGGGTTGAGCTGGATGCTATTTAGACCCATCCAACTCTGCATGGCCTCCAGGCACCGGTTCATCACTTTGACGGCTTCGTTGGGGTGCCCAGGGTGGAAATGTACAGTTGAGTATCATCAGCGTACTTATGGAAATCCATCCCAAATCTATGGATGATCTCACCCAGTGGTTTTACATAGATGTTGAAGAGTAGGGCCGAGAACACCGATCCCTGAGGCACCCCACATATTAAGGGCCTCGAGGCCAACCTCTGCCTCCCTGTCAACACAAATTGCGAATGGTCGGAGAGGAAGGAGGAGAACCACCATAAAACAGTGCCTCCCACTCCCAACACCCCCAATCGTTTCAACAAGATACTGTGGTCAACAGTATCGAAAGCCGCCGAGAGGTCTAATAAGACCAGGACAAAGGAATAACCCCTGTCCCATGCCTTCCAGAGATCATTCATCAATGTTTTCAAAGCCGTCTCTGTGCTGTACCTGGGCCTGAAACCCAATTGGAGAGGATCCAGATACATCACTTCATCCAGGTGCTGAGGGAGCTGGCATGCCACCACAGTCTCAACAGCCTTCGCCAAAAAGCGAAGGTTGGAGACCGGCCGATAGTTAGACAGCAGTGTTGGATCAAGGGATGGCTTCTTGAGGAGAGGTCTCACCACCGCCTCTTTCAACGTGGCCAGGAGGGAACCCCTCTCTCAAGCAGGCATTCATAACCCCCTGGAACCAACCTCGCATCACCTCCCGAGTGGCCAACACCAGCCAGGAGGGGCATGGATCTAACAAACATGTGGTTTCACCAAGAACTGCCCCTGCCCCCTTGCCCAGAGGGGCCCAGTCAGAGTTGAGCCCATCCTGAATCTGAGCGATTTTATCCTGCAGAAAACAAGAAAAATCCTCAGCCCGTCCTTGCAAGGGATCCTCCTGCACTGCAACCTCTAAAAGGGAGCGGATCACCCTAAAAAGGGTGGCGAGGTGATTTTCTGTGGATGCAATGAGGGCGGAAAAGTGAGAACACTTTGCCTTTCTTATTGCCACTAAATACGTCCTAATATAGGATTGTAAAAGTGTTCAGTCAGATTTGGCACGGCTAGACCTCCAATTGCTCTCTAGGCGTCTTTTCCGGCACTTCATCTCCCTTAGCTCCCTGGAAAACCAGGGAGCCAATTGGGATCGACACCGGGTCAGAGGCCACAAGGGCATGACCCAGTCGAGAGCCTCAGACACCACCCTCTCCCAGGTGGCCACCAAGTCCCTGACAGGATCATGTGTGTGTGCCTCGGAAAATGGCCCAAGCTCTGTCAGGAACCTTTCTGGGTCCATTAGGCACCTGGGGCGGAACCATTTTATCAGCTCCGCCTCCCTGCAATGAGCAGGTGTGGAATGGAAGTCAAGTCTAAGGAGCGAATGATCTGACCATGACAGGGGCTCTATAGAAACGTCTCCTAGATCATTCTGCCACTGATCAGAGACAAAAACCAGATCCAAGATGTGACCTCTTGTGTGAGTGGGGCCCTGAATTAATTGGGTCAGGCCCATGGCTTTATTGGAAGCCATGAACTCCTGAGTGACCCCCGAGGTCACCCTGGCAGAAGGAAGGTTGAAGTCCCCCATGATCGTAAGTCTGGGGGTCTCCACTGCCAAGCCGGCTATAGCCTCATGGAGCTCAGGCAGGGCTGACATCACATGGCAGGGAGCCAAGTATGTGAGTAGTAGGGCCACTTGAACCCCAGAACCCCACTTCACACAAAAGGATTCACACCTGGTCATATGAGAAACAGTGACTTCCTTAAAGATCTTCCTTAATAACCACCGCCACCCCCCCACCCCTTCCCTGAGCCCTTGGCTGATGAAAAACTTGAAACCCAGGTGGGCATAACTCAACAAGAGGAACACCCCCCTCTGGGCCTACCCAGGTCTCGGTAATACCTGCCAGGTCCACCTCCCCCTCCCAAATCAGATCATAAATGAGGGGGGGGCTTTTTTCCTTATGGACCTGGCATTACACAACATCAGCTGAAGGCCCTGGGACCGACGACACAGACCACTCAGGGAACGGGAAGTAATTTGGGGGTCAGAGCATGTCACTGTACATAACCAATGGGGGCATACTCCCCAAACCTAATATGGCCCCCTATACCCGCCATAGTTGCCCCTCCCACCCATTGTGCTGATGAATTGCACCTCTCCCCTGCAACAACCCCCCTTCCTTGAACCGAACCCCCGGCCCCCAGTACCTCCCCGGCACGCTGAACCCTTGGTCTGGCCTCAACCTCAGACGGGGGATCCCCCAACCCCCATCTGGACAACCCCCTCCCTAACCCCAGGAAGAGTTTAGTAAAAAATAGTCCCTTGCACCTCTACTCTCACTATATCATCTGTGCTGATTGCAGTCTTCTGCATATTTGCTACCTTGCACTGGAACACCACCAGGACCTGTAACATTGGCTACTTCTACTCCCTTTACACCCTCAACCACATCAAATTCTACAATTTCTCCATCTCCTAGATTATGCAAATACTTCCTAAGATTGTTCTTCTTAATAGCAGTCTGATGGACAAAGACGTCTTCTTTGGTGTCATTTCTATTGATGAAGCCGTAACCTAATTCCTATCCTACCCTCCCATTCTGCCTTAACTTACCTGTGGTCATAAATGGTTGCATAAGCATTTCACTGCATATTGTACCATGTGCACATGACCAAAAAAAATTGAATTTGAATTTGAATTAAAGAACCAAAATACGTTAGGGACAGTTTTATGGGGAAAAATAATATGCTATAAAGGGATGAATGTGAAAACAGTAATTTTGGGGGCATATGGCTCAGAAAACCACACTTGATAATATTTAATTTGCAATGCAAAATCTTCACTCTGTCAAGAGAGGTATCAAAAATCTGTGTGAGAAGTATGGATTTGCCAAGATCTTTGGACATTATAGAATAATGCACAAATAATATGCAGCACTACATGTACATGGGTCTAATTTATAATGTTTTGCAAATATCTAAGAGATGAGTTTCTAATTCACTAAAAGTTGTAAGAAGAGGAAGAAAGATTCTCCGGTGTTTCCGACGTGCCCTGAAGACCCATTTATTTCAACTAGCCGGCCTGGTCTGATAACTGGGTTTTTAATTTAAATTTAATTTTATTTTAAATTTAATTAATTTAAACTAAATTTTAATTGTTCATATTTTAATTGTTTTTAACTGATTTTAATTGAAATTTAAATCATAATGATAATGTTTAATTGGACAGCCTTTATTTAATTATTTTAAATAGGTTTTTAAATTGTTATTTGTACTTATGTTTTTTATTGGCTGTGCACCACCCCGAGTCCCTAGGGAGAGGGGGCGGTATATAAATCAAATAAAACTCTAAACTCTAAAAAAGATTTTACTTCCCATACTTTTATGCATACAATATTATATCATTAGTCAAGTGTGCAAGATTTAACAGTCTGTGCCTCTCTTTCCAGGTAAAGTTATTCACATATTTATATTAAACATGGTTATATTGTTGACAAAAATCATGTGTCATAAATTGGTAGGAAAAGTGAAGAAAAACAGAAATAGCTTACATAGAATGCATAAAATAGTTGGTCTACAGACTAAATACGGAGTTTATGTCTCTTTATTAATTACACACATACAGTATGAATCTTTTCAACAATACTATGTATAAAACTATATGAATTCTGAAGTGATGTTATCAATACATAGCTGAAATATTATGAAGAACTGAATAAAAGTCAAAACAGTAAGCTTCAGTAATTAATTCAACCTACAATAAGAAGATTCATGAATTTTGGAAACTCATAACTAACACGTACTTATATTATCAGTAGCGTTGTAAACCTATAACCCAGCCTTATAATTCTATGCTATATATGTCACATTTCAATACATTTACAGATGCAACCTTTTTCTTCATTGAAGAAGATAATGGTGTGCCCCCCCCCTTTAAAATTATCTTTGGATCTAGCCTACTTGGACAGTTATACAGGCACTAGGAAATATCTATTGGAAGATGCAGTATCATCAATTTGCTGATTATATCTAACCATACATGTACCAAGACACCATTATGGAAGTAAAAAAACTTATCCAGGGTGTGGAGGATCTACAGGGCTGGGTGGGAAAAACAGACTGAAGTTAAACCTAAGCAAGATAAAATTGATATTCATATATCAAGTCTCTGACATAGGAAGTAATGCAGGAAAAAACTCTGACAGATCTCAGTTACAGATCTGTGACTTTTGATCTCTTAAATTCAAGGTTGCTACAGGATACTTTATAACCAGATGCAGCTGGTGCTTCAGTTGTGACCCTATTTGGAGTGAAAGGCTCTCTCATTATTCTAATTAGGGTTGACATTTATGAGACTCTCTCATTCCACGTAAGATCACACTTGGAGCACCAGCTGAAGATGGGCATAGGGCATCCTGTAGTAGCCTTCAATGTAGGCGATCAAAGATGTCATCACTACTTAGTTGGACTACTGCAAATGGGTATGTGATTAAAGATCATTTGAAAGCTGCAGTTGGTACAAAAAATAATGACCTACTGTATATCTTAACTAGTTTTGAAGCAAAATACACCTCTGTGATAGCCCGGAACTGGTTGCCAATAGATTTCCAGATGTACAAATGAGCTAACATATAATAAAGGCTATTTCCAGCAACCCTCTGTCTCTAAAAAGCAAATGTCTCTTAACAGTAAAACAATAATCCTAACACAGTCAAACTAGTTTTTTCCTAGATGTTCTTAACAGAACAGAATAAAACAATTAGACCTTGGAGGTCTTCTAGTTCTCTAAAATAATCTTCGTTGCTCTTTTTTGTACTCTTTCCAGAGGCTCTACATTTTATATTATGGTGACCAAAACTGGATGCAGTATTCTAAGTGTGGCCTTACTAAGGCTTTATAAAGTGGTACTAATATGTTATGTGGTTCTGATTCAATTCCTCTGTTAATGCAACCTAGGATTGTGCTAACTTTTTTTTTTGCTGCTGCCACACATGGCTGGCTCATATTTAAGTGACTGTCCACTAAGACTCCAAAATCACTCTCCCTCAATGTGCTGTTGAGCCAGATTTCACCTAATCTGGTCCCAAGATCCCTATAACAAATTAGAGCTTTAGGATTTCCCACCCCCACAATTCAAATGTTCTCTGTTCCATATCCTTGGTAAGCTAGAAACCAACAATAATTTCAACAAAGAGTGTCTGTTATCTTCCCATCAATGTTTCCTATTTATCTATTTGCATTTACTTGTTTTCAAACTGCTAGGTTTCAGGAGCTTGAGCAAATAATGGGAGATTATCCCATCATAAAGTGCTTGAGTCTTGAACCTGGGCTGTCAGCTTTTAACCTGACATTCTCCGTCGAATGTAGAGAGATAATCCATAGATAAATGGGTTATGTCTTGTCTTTCCTAGATCTATGACTGAGAACTAAACGTATAAATAGGGCCAGGCTTCACCCGCTGACCCCAGTTCTTCTCAGTCATCATCTAGATCAGACTGACGATTAGTGATTGGAAGTTTTGACAGAAATCAGAGATACATATATAAAATTGTTTACATCTTTTCTACACAATGTAAGTAAAGTTAATCAAGAACAGCACAACACCCCTCACACTATATCCATTTAGGATGTGTAACAAAGAAAAGAAAGGGGTGGAAGGTCACCTGTCACATCAGCTCCGCCAAGCTGGCGATGAGGGAGAAAAAAAGCAGCAATCTTTAAACGCAGTTATTTTTGGCTTCAGAGGCTTGGGGGAATGATCTCCTGTTCCCAGCCCCCAGTGTTGCTACCGAGGCGCGGGGGCGTAAGGTGCAGTACCGACTGCCAAACCGAGGCAGTCGGCCGGCTATTTTTTAAAATTTATCTTCCATTCTGGAAAATTTTCTGTTATTGGCCCTTTAGGGCTTGCCGCGCCAGACCTAGCCAAAACGGAGTGGAGTCAGTCATCCTTGCCTATTGAGGGATTCCTTACAGGAGAAAGGCTCGAAAATTCATACGGATCGAGGAAATTTCTGCCTGACAGCTCAGGCTGCGCGCGCAGCGCGCTTCATGAATAGTAATTGCTGCCGAGCACTGGGAGCTGCCTCGGATCGCCCGCTGACATCACGCTGCGCTCCGAGGCGCAAGCAATCAGGCGTCGCTTGGGAGTCTGTAAATTTGCTGCTTGCCGTCTCTTTTACCTATCGCCCATGTCTCCTGTAATCAGGAAAGCTGGGCAACACCCAATTTCCCCCTGGTTGCCTTTGAACCAATGCTTACTCTGGAGATAGAGCAAAGCAATCTCTCATGCAGTAAGAGGTGGCACCATAGGTAGGGAGGTGAAAGCATACTTAGAAACAGTCTACAGCTCCCCCCCCCATATAGTAATGTAATTAAAGGGCACTTTGAAGCAGGTGCCCTCAGTTAAGCATCTCAACACAGTTGAACAGTGGTTTAATTTTTTTTTTACCTTATTAGCAACATGGATCAACCAAACAATAAACACACCAGAAATATGTCACCTCAACCTGAGGAGCACAAGAAATGCACCTCAAAAAGAAAGCATACTTCTACATCTCACTCCAATCCCAAGATAGCCAGGGGGGACTTACACCAAAAGACCTCAGGAACAGCAAATAAAAGCGCACAAGACAACCAGAACCAATCAAACAAGGTCCCTAGATCTATCCAGAGACCGAGTTGGATACTACAATGCTGGCTCCCACTCAAATTAACACAACAGAACAACAGCAGTCATACGATCTGGCATTGTCTCTGAAATGCCAGCAGGAAGGTGAGACCACCCCGGCACCGGCGATGACTCCCATTATAGATACCCAACCACCATCTGCGACAAAGGAATGGCAGTTGACACTGGAGCTGCTGCAGCAAAATCTGATGTCCCAGATGAAGAATCTCATAGCGGCAGCAATTGGAACCGCTCAGTTACCTGCCCAGATTCTTCACCAGGACAGCCGCCCTTCAGCATCCACTACTCCTCCATCGATCTCTTCCCTGGAGGATCGAGATTATGTATGCCCCCACTCTCCCACTCCTTCGGAGTCATCATCTATCCACGCAGCTGAAGATGACAGGGTTCTGTCAGCCGATGAGGCAGACCTCCCAGAGGCCCCTACAATGACAGGCCTATTCAGAGCATCCTTGTTCAAGGTTCTCTTGAGCAAGGCAAAAGCGGTGACACAGCTGCAGCAAAAGGCGAACCAGGCGTCTGACAGTCAGTCTACGCCTGAAGGAGATGCGGCACAGCTACTATTTGTTACACAGTCCACCAAAGCAGAAGAAATTCCGGCTCCTTCCCTATTCTCCGATTTAGTTTCCAAGCAGTGGGAAACCCCCTGGAGCAGGACACCCACCAATGAACTTGGAGAAGCTGCTTTACAACTTAGCAGAGGCCTTCACAACCACACTAGAACCACCAAAGGTGGACGAACCAATAATGGAAATGGCATCCTCAACATTATTGGTCACAGATTCCGATGACATTTTAAAGGGAGAGGACAAGCGCTTGGAGCAACTACTACGTAGGAACCACCAAGCTGCAGCATGGGCGGTCAAAACTGCATCCTCGGCCTCTTTCTTTAATAGAGCCACCCTACTCTGGCTGAGACAACTACAAGCCAAAATTGAACCGGAGAACACGAGAGTCCATCAAGATCTGAATAAGATTCTCGCATCTGTAGAATACTCGGCAGATGCCACATTGCAGGCCGCAAAATTTGCAGCAAGGTCCATGGGACTCTCTGTAGTTAGCCGCAGAGTACTATGGCTCAAGTCTTGGAATGCTGACTTGAAGCAAAAGTGGAGGCTAGCTTCTGCTCCCTTCACTTGCCAGTGGCTGTTCGGTGATGCGCTCAAACCTGTAATCACGGAAACCAAAGAGGGTAAGAAAAAAATCAAATCTAACGCTAAGCCACCTGATCATAAGAAGCCTTACTACAGGAGACAGCCATTTCAGAATTCGGACAAATTTTTCAACCAAAGTTACCGCCAACAACCTTTTCGTCATGACGGGCAGCAGCCCCAGCAAACCAGATCATATCGAAGCATATATTTGTGATAAGGACATTTTATTAAAACATATATTTGTGATAAGGACATTTTATTTTCTTCACAAGATATGGGCAGTCTATATTCTCGCAGAGTCTTGAACAATTGTTGATTTATTTAGTCCATATTTAGCTTCATTCTCATATAAGCAGACACCATTTGCCCTTTACAATTAAAGTCTAGATTAGGCCATTTAAATCTGCATATTAAATCTTAAAGTACATATTTTATATTAGAAATGGAAAATTAGCAAATTGATTTAAAGAAGATTTTAAAAAAGAACCAAGGAATAAACTAAAATACAATATAGTAGAGATATCAACATTTAAGATATCAACATCTTAGAGCCTTGGTGGCACAGTGGTTAGAATGCAGTACTGTAGCCTACTTCTGCTGACTGTTGGCTGCCTGCAGTTTGGCAGTTCAAATCCCACCAGGCTCAAGGTTGACTCAGCCTTCCATCCTTCCAAGGTGGTAAAATGAGGACCCAAACTGTTGGGGACAATATGCTGATCCTGTAAACTACTTAGAGAGGGCTGTAAAGCACTATAAAGCAATATATAAGTCTAAGTGCTATTGCTACCTTAGAAGATATCATTATTTACAAGAATGACTAGTAGTAGACAATAAATTAGAACGCCAGTCCTTTCTAAGTCATAAAGCTACAGAGATAATGAAATATACACAGAAATATTGCAGACAACAGACTAAGAATTAGCAAATTAGCTATGTTTGCAAATTGGTAACAGATCTGAAAAATTCAGTCTAATTCTAATACTAAAAAGGGGGCTTAACAGAACGCATAGTCTATCAAACAATGCACATAATTTCACATGCTTGAAAATTGATGTTTAGGTTCCTCCAACACAAATTAAAGCATATATGGGAAATAATGCCTGGTGTTTAAACTTGTTTTAGAAAAGGCCAAAGAACATGATGCATTATTGCAGATACACATTATACTAGATATTTGAGAAGGTCAAAGAATAAAAAAAAGAAGTCAACATATGCTTCATTGACTATAGAAGACCTTCAATTATGTCAATCATGCCAAAGTATGTAACATGTTTAGAGAAATGGGAAATCCCAGTCAACAAGCCAAAATGCAGGCAGAACATGGAAAACAGCTTCAGGTTGGCAAAGAAGGGAGATAAGGCTATATACTCTCCTTTTATTTATTCAACATACTGTATATTCAGAATATAAACAGAAACTGGATTGGAAGGAGATAAACTTGGTTTTAAAACTGGAGAGAAGCATTAATAATTTGTGCTGACAACACACCTCTTATAGCTGAGAATTGAAATATTTTGTAAGTTGTAGTAATAAAAGCCAATGAGCATAGTGAAGCATTATACTATTAAATATAAAGAACACCAATCTAATGATAATGGTACAGCAACCAATCTTAGAACTGATAATGAAAATCTGAAGTGGTGGATAATTTCTGTCTTTGAGTCAATCAACAAGGAATCAAGAAATATTCTGCAGAATAGTACTTGATAGTGTAGTCGTGAAAGCCTTTGAAAAGATATTCAGATGCCAAGATGTATCTACTGTCTACTAAAGGAGATCCAAACCCTTCAAGCAATTAAATTCTTACAATACTCTGTGGAACAAAGTTGTCTTTGAAAGAGGAGGTTTAGAAAGAATACTGATGATTTTGAATTTTGGTATGGAGAAGACTCACGAGAATATCATGGAGAACCAAAAAAACAAAGAAATTGAACATAGAATAAATCAGAATTCTCAGTTGGGCAGAAATTACCAGACTCAGATTGCATGTATATTGCATGGACATGTTGCATGTATAACCAGCTCTCAGGAGAAATCTATAATTCTAGAGAAAGTAGAAGAAAAGGATAACAGATTAAAGACAGATTATGGAAAACATATATCAGCAATGATTTCATGGCCCATAATAAATCACACACAGAGAGAGACACACTGAGACACTACATATTGTAGGATAGCGATCTGGCCTAGAAACTATTTTTCTATTTTGATAAATCTAATGAGTAAAATCTAATGTAGTTATTAATAGAGGAGAGTATTTATAGCTCAGGGTTGAACTATGTGTCTTTGGTACACTCTGAGCTTGGTTGTTTTGCAAAAAACAACTGTTAAGAGTGCACAAGGACCCCCGTATCAATTGTTTCCTGAAGAACTAACATTGTTGTTAAATAAAGTGCTTAATCATATTCTATATAATCTTTGAAAAACATATTATTTAAAAATGATTGAGTTCTCCCTCACTTTGGCTATTAACTAGTAATTAGTTACTAGTATTAGTAAAGTCAAATATATAATTCCCTTTTGTTAAATCAGAATCCTGATATACTGTATAGACATGGAGTTGAAAAAAGTGTGCATTCTTGCAATGAGATGTTGCTACTGAACTGAACTCCAACATGTAAATTTGTTACATGTTAATGGAATTTAGCAAACACTTGGTTAAAATATTTATTAAATATTTATTTATCTAGGAAAATCATTTCAAAATAAAAAAGATTTGCAAATTTCCTATGTAAAACATATGGACAATGTTAAGTATAGTCATAATTAATCCTTTCAATAAATTTGTTAGAATCTATAATAATTAATATTAAAATATATGTCCTTCTAATCATCTATTTTTTCCCACTATTCATTTTGAAAACTTCATAATCAAACATACTATGTGTACAGAGGAATCTGAATTTCCACTATTGTATATTTAATCACTCCATATTGCAAGGTGTATTGAAATAATCTATTTAAACAGGTTCAACTCTAGAGAATTTTTACATTTAATTTTTTATTACATTTCTCCCAAGAAAATAAAAACCCACTTATATTTCCTGGGCAATATTTTGCCTATAAACATCTGATAATGTTCTTGTTGCATTTACAACATTCACACATTTCTGATTGCAAGCCCAAATGTTCTATGTCTTTCAACTAGCCTTCTTGACCAAATATTGTATCTTTAATGTACAATTTTCACAAGCTGACTGACCAACCCAGCATCCTCCTCACAGCAATTCTATTATCTTCCTACTGAGCAGTTGGATCAGGCTTTTAAAGTGTATTCTTAGCTGGTACAACACCGCTTCCAGATGGGCAAAATTATATACTTATCTTTATCCATGCATTCTCTATTCCATAAGGGATTTTACCTTGCTCACACTTATGGGCACAGCCTTGTTAAAATCTGAATATTATGCAGGTACAAAAGAGACATTGATCAAGGCACAGAGTTTTATAGAGAAGCAGATAGTGGTATACACTTTTAGGAATGCCATTGAGCTAATAATCTAAGTTGAAGACACCATTTGTATGTAAGAATAGCTGTGGTGCTTTTGCTGTTGAGAGTCTGAATGTTAACACTTGATAAGTATTATATGACAGTGATTCATTGAGTTGATGCTATGATATGAAAACCCATTTATTTCAACAAGCGGGCCAGGCCTGATACCAAAGGGTTAATTAATTTTAAATCTAGATTTTAAATTTTATATAATTCTGTTTTAAAGTTTTTGGGG
>JAEANM010019455.1:0-12360 GCA_017656035.1 Myanophis thanlyinensis | reverse complement strand
GAGCCTGTCATCCCAGCGCCATCTTCTCTAACTCTAGCTCTGTCCTTCATTCTCCTCACAGGCCACACCTCGGCCGGGTACGCCTGATTCACAGAATTAAGCCAGGAGTGTCCAATCTTTGCCACTTTAAGATTTGTGGATTTCATCTCCCAGAATCACCCAGGCAGCTATGGCTGGCTGGGGGATTCTGGGAATTGAAGTCCACAAGCCTTCAAGTGGGACCCCCTTACAGAGGGAGCTCCAAACTCAAAGGAAAGGCAAATTTCCTGACTTGAGGTCTATTACGCTGTCTCCTGGACTTATGGAAGGTTCAGCATGGCTGGCTGGGAATTCTGAGAGATGAAGTCCATGGGTTTTCAAGTTGCCATAGTTGGGTAGCCCTGATTTACAACCAAGATGAGAAGGAGAACAAACATGTCAACTTCAGTCTTTCAAATCATCCCAGAGGAAGATATTGGAGGTTAAAGTCCTGCTCTGGTGGAGGAGCCATGTCTCCAGGCAACAGACTATTCTGGGATGGTGGCTCTGGTGGCCTGGAGAGTCCTCCTGAAGGGAAGGCTGGGGGGAGGAGACTTCCAGTCTGGACACCATTTGGGCCCCCCAGCTCTGATAAGGCAGCCAAAGCGACCCCTGGCCCCGTCCCATCTCAGGAAAGGAGAAGGTTCACTGCTTGTAGCTCAGGGTTGACATGAGGGGTCCTGGGTGTTCCCTGAGCTCGGCTGTTGTCTTCAGACATTTTGTGACCCAGCTAGAGAACATCATCAGTGCTAGTCTGTACTAGCACTGATGAGGTTACCTAGTTTGAGTCATGAAACATCTGCAAGAAAACAGTCGAGTTCAGAGAGCACCCAGGACCCCATAATTCTCTTCCTCTTCCTCTTCCTCCTCTTCCTCTCCAGAAACCCCAAGCAAACAGCCAAGTTCATTGAGTACCAAGGACCTCACAGTCCTCCTCTTCCTCTTCCTCTTCTTCTTCCTGATCTTCCTCTTCTTCCTCTTCCTCTTTCTCTTCCTCCTCCTCCTCTCCAGCAACCCCAAGCAACAGCCAAGTTCAGCCAAGTTCAGAGAGTACCAAGGACCTCACAGTCTTCCTCTTCCTCTTCTTTTTCCTGCTCTTTCTCTTCCTCCTCTTCCTCTTCCTCCCTCCTTCTTCTCCTACTCTCCACAAACCCCAAGCAAACAGCCAAGTTCCCAGAGCACCCAGGTGCCATCTGATCCCCACTGCCTTCCCCTGCCAGCAGCCCCCCCCCCACCGGTTCTGCACTGGCAGCCTCTGCCCAGGAGATGCCTGGGTGCCTGCCTGCATTTGTGCCACTGACTGAGCACAGGGGCCTTCCTCAGAGGAGGGGCCAGGGGGGCCCAAGGGAGGAAGAGCCCCATTCAAAGCAAAGGGGGGTGGGGTGTTTCTGCTTGTGCACAGCAGTTTCTTGTCTCGGTGATTCCAAAATGATTGGGTTATTCCTAAGTAATGTTAGTTTTGAAATGCTGTCAGCTGAGCTGCGACTCCTGGGGACTTCCACGTATGTTTCTGAACCACCATCTGGAAATTATTTGTCTTTGCCTCCTTTGGGGACATTTTTTGGAGTCCCTATTGTGCAGATCTAGGCTCTGAGAGGCAATTTGGTGTAGCGGTGAAGGTACCAGGCTAGAAAACGGAAGGCTGTGAGTTTGAATCCTGCCCTGGGTATGAAGCCAGCTGTTGGATCTTGGGCCTCTCCTCCCAGACTGTGGGGAGGGGTGGGGGAGGGGGGAGGAGGAGAAGACCAGGATAAACCACTTCCAAAATCTTGCCAAGAAAAATGTAGGGCCTTGTCCATGGAGTGGCCAGGAATAAAGATTGACTCAAATACACCAAAAAAGAAAAAAATAGGCTTTCATTCAACCGCCTCCAACTTTAGGATCTATTTTGAATCCATTTTCCTAACTGATTTATGGAAAGCCCTTTAATCTGCTGGGTGCACAAAGGGTGTGTATTGCGTGCTGGTGCATGCACAATGTTGAACTGCCTTCTTGAACTGGAAACATTGGGGGGTGGGGGGAAGCTGGGTCTGCAGCAGAGGCCTCAATTGCCCCTTCTGGAGGGCCCAGATTTCTCAGCGGGGGGGGGGGGTGTCTTTGGGTCTAACTATTGGCCCTGCCTTGGGGGAGCTGCCCTCTACTTTCACCTATTTTTCCGGTCGGTTTCCTGTGTTCTTCCTCTTCTGCACACATGGATGTGTGTGGAACTCTTTTCTCACTTTAAAGCACACTTTTTGAACAAGGTCTTGATTGGGGGGGCAGCAAGACAAGAGAGCCCCCCCCCTGCAAGTGCATCCTGCTGGAGCTGCCCCTTGTAGATACCTCAACTGCCACTAGAGGGCAGCAGGGACCTGAGTAGACTCAGAGCACCTTGGAAGACTGGGCAGGATGGGCTGTGGGGGTGGGGGGGTGGGGGGGTGGGGGTGGGTGTGAGAGAGAGAGAGAGGGAGAGAGTATCCCTAGTTAGAGTGAGCTGAACTAGTGCCGTGCAGCCCAGCTATCTCTGCCCCTTGCCTGCCATTATAGCAGATGAAGCTGCTTTTCTTCTCAGCAGGGGTGAGGGCAGATTAAATAGGTACGGGGTGAAATGGTCTGAAATGGGATTGGGTCTCCTGTTCAAGCAGGGGGTTGGACTAGAAGACCTCCGAGGTCCCTTCCAACTGCATTGCTCAGATATTCTGATGCATTCTGGCTGGCTGGGGAATTCTGGGAGTTGAGGTCCACAAGGCTTCCAGTTCCTAAGGTTGGACATCCCTGGGTTAAGCTTTTCCACCCATAATTGCGTCTCCCACTAGGAAATTGGCGAATATCTGCAACTTAGTTCAAACTAAAGAAAATGTCGCTTAGGAGGAAGACGATAGCACTATCCCAGTATTTGAAAGGGGGGGGGGGTCAACTTAGTTCCCAAAGCTCCAGAAAGCAGGAGAAGAAACAATGGATGGAAACCAATCAAGGAGAGAACCAATCTAAAAATAAGGAGGAATTTCCTGACAGTGAGGACAATTAGCCAGTGGAACGACTCGCCTCCAGAAGGTTTAAGGTTTGGTTTAAGGTTTTATTTGATTTATATACCACCCCCTCTCCCTAGGGACTCGGGGCGGTGCACAGCCAATAAAAACATAGATACAATGACAATTTAAGAAGTTGTGGCTGCTCCATCCCGGGAGGCTTTTAAGAAGAGACTGGACAGCCATTTGTCTGGAATGATATAGAATCTCCTGCTTGAGCAAGGGGTTGGACTAGAAGACCTCCAAGGTCCCTCCCAACTCTTTATTCTGTTGTCTTCTGTTCTGTTCTGGCCCCACACAGAGACCTTTTTCTAAGCAGTTTTTCCCCAAAAGGTTACCGTTTTCTTTAATTCTGCTAATCACCTTTTATGGATTCTCTTGCCTCGTTCCTGCCCTTCTGTTCAGAGTGATTTTTGAAATGAATGAGATTTAGAACATTTAGAACATTTTCCCCGAATTAATTCTGAGTCTTCTGCTACACCCATCCCTGGAGGGTAACAGGCAACCTTTGGATTCCTACTTTTCATAGACTCCCACAACAACCTGGATGACTAAATGCTGATTTTTCTGGCACACGTTTTAGCCCTTTCATTCAGAATTAAAACCTTCACCTTCACTTCTTGCACGATCTCATGAATTAGAGGCCCTTCACCCAGGCTTTTCTCTGAGGTTCACAAAGACTTACAGTAATTGTTTCATCTCGTTTCATAATTCAAACTCTTTGTGGCTTACTCATTTTCCCTTCTGAGTTGCGATTCTCCATATGCCATCACCAGTGGGCCCACAGATATTTGCCTCCACTACCTTCCATGGCTTTGATGAGTCAAGACGTTCTTATTTTTAATAAGTTCCCAGTCTAAGTTGCCGTCTTAATCACGCCCGTGTCTCATGCAACGCTTCCTGCTAAGAGTGATAATTGCATAGTTTAGATTGGGTCCATCTGCGCCAAAATGCCTTCTTGTGCATCCAAAGTCCAGTTCGGGGATATCTCCAAGGTACGGTCCAAGTAGTCAAGATCAGGGCTCCCCAACCTTGGCGACTCTAAGACTGGTGGTCTTCAACTCCCAGAATTCCCCAGCCAGCTGTCTTCTGTCTTCTCCTGCCTTCAGGTGCTTTGGAGAATAGGTTGACCCCCTCTCTTCTTTGTGGCAGCCCCCCCACTGCTATCATGTCACCCCCTAATCCTTCTTTTCACTAGATTTGAGATGCCCAATTCAAATTTATGCTGCTCTGGATTTCTGGCAAGGAACCAGTCCCTAAGGCTGGTTTTATAGTCTCTGCTTTGAGCTAAAAGGAAGCGACAACGCAGATCTTCCTGGCTGCCTTCTCACATCCCAGCTGACTTTGTGAATAATCCTGTTTGTAACCTGCATCCTGATAGGAGTGGAAAGCGCCCAGCCGCTAGTCCTCTGGTGTCGTCTTGGGTACCACATGAAAGAAGTTCAGAGAAGCATCTCCTGAACGGATGGCGCACGAAGCCAATCCATGGTAGGTTTTGTTCCAGATCAGTGGCCTTCAGTTAAGGGATGGTAGATGCCATCTGGATGCTTGAGTATGGGGTTGGACTGAAAGACCTCCTAATGTAGTGTATATTAGAGGCGGAGACCCTTGAGAGCTTTTAATGGATGCTGATTAGTGTACATTCAAAGTGACAATAACGTTACTCTGAGTTTAAGTCTAAGTCTGTTATTCTGTGTTCTGTATTCCATCGTCAATATTATCTAAAGTAAAAGCCATGTGAGCGTAGACCTTCTTCCCTAGAGATGCAGCGGGTTCAAGGGAGAGCCGTAGCAGTGATCTCTTAGGGTATGTCAGGCACAAAAAATCAGGAAGCAAGGCTCTTCAAATGACTGGTTTATTCCATGCTAGCTCTCTACAAGAATCTGAACTACTAACAGTCAAGACAAATGGGTGTTAGATAAGAGTCAAATGGAATTCAAGGAGGGCTGGACTTTGATCTCTTGTGGGACCCCAGACTGATGACATGCTTGACCTCTCCCTCCCTCGGGCTCAGCCTGGCCATCTCCTACCCCAGGCTTGCAGCTGGCTTTTTGAAGGAACATAGTCTGGATTCCCAGGAGGAAGGGGCTGTATTTCAGAGAGGCAAGAGGCGACTCCGTTCAGATCGTTTGTGTGAGAGAAAGAGGATGAAGGCAGCTCCTCCTGAACAGTTCCCAGAGTATCTCTCTAATGATGCAAGTACCGTAAATGGTTTCAGTCTGGCAAGGATTTCTCTATAGGTGAGGAACAAGAAAGGAATCTGCTTAGAGGAACCTCAACATCCTTTCTTAGTCTGGGGATGGAGACATTTGCATGGGAGAAAGAGGTTCTTCACATTCCTTAATGGGTTCCTCCTTAACAGTTCCCAGAATGCATCTTTAATGAGGCAAATACTTTGCTTCAGTTTGGCAAAATGGATGTCAGATTCCAAAACCTAGGAAAGGTCTATTGCGATGCTTCCAATCAGATCTCTTTATCGATCTTCGCTTATAAACAGAATTTTGTCAAACTAAAGCATTGAACACCCTCATAAATTCAAATTCAATTCTTTATAGTCAATGCACAACATGTGTGCAGTGAAATTGAATGAGTCTCCATGAGTCTCCCTTGAACCCGCTGCACCTCTAGGGAAGAAGGTATGGGGCAGCCCATGATTTTTGTGGTGTGCTCATCACCCTCCGTAGCGCCTTCTTGTCCGCGGTTGTTAGTCCGGCGTACCATACTGTGACACAATATGTGAGGATGCTTTCTATTGTTGACCGGTAGAAGGTCTAAGGCATATACTCTGGGAACCCTTAGGGAGGAGTGATCTTCATGCTTTTTCTCTCACACAAATTATCTGAATTGAGTTGTCTCTTACTACCAGTAACAGAATAACAGAGCTGGAAGGGACCTTGGAGGTCTTCTAGCCCACCCCCTGCTCAAGCAGGAGACCCTATACCCAGAGGTGAAATTCAGCCGGTTCTAGGAGGTTTGCTAGAACCGGTAGTAAATTTCCTAAGCAGTTCAGAGAACCGGTTGTTGGAAAAAATCTCCTTTTGTTTTTTTTCCACTTTGCGGGTTAATCCTGTAAGGAAGGCAGGAAAGAAACATCCTGGTGTTGTTTCTAGCCTAATCTTTATTGCCCTGCCCACCCAGTCACATGACCCCCCCAGCCATGCCCACCAAGCCACGCCCACAGAACCAGTATTAAAAAAAGATGAATTCCACCACTGCCTATGTCATTACAGACAAATGCTTGTCCGATCTCTTCTTAAGACCCTCCAATGTTGGAGCACCCACAATTTCTGGAGGGAAGTAGTTCCACTGGCTAATTGCCCTGGGGAAGTTTCTCCTTAGTTCTAGGTTGCTTCTCTTCTTGACCAATCAGTTACTCCTCTGAAATGCAGCCCCTCCTTCCGCCACATTCCACCGCAGCCTTCCCATGGGGGGGGGGGGATGTGCAGGGTTGACTGTTCAGATCTTGAGCCGAGCTTCTGCAATTGCAGCTCTATCTGAAGTGCTCCTTCAAGGTGCAGAGAGCGTTCTGGTGCTGGCAGACAAAATGAATTTTCTGTGATCTGTTCATGTCATCTGCCGGGTCGGGTCTTTTTAATTGGATTGCGCTCGCGAGGAGCTGGAGAGGAAATCAGGGGGGGGGGTGAATGCTTCTGCTCAGCCGCCAGCAAAGAACCCTTCAGTCATCAATGCTGCGAAAGCCAGTATGAGTCATAGCCAGCAAGAAGTGATTTAATGAAATTCCGTTCTAATGTGAAGGAAATGGGCGAACAGGGAAATATAAAGAAAGGGATGCTCGCGTTGAGAACATTCTTAGGTGCAACATCTATGGATCTTTTTTTTCTTCTATTAGGTGTGTTAGAATTGGGCATAAAAGGCCGGAAAGAGCTATTTTCAAGCCAGCCAACGGTTCTGACGTCCGCAGCCTTTCAGCATGCGAATTGCAAAGGGAGATCTGGGGCAGGGATTATTTCTGCCTGACCCATCCAGAAAAGCAAAGCCAGGTGGAGAATTGTCTCGCGATGTTTGCAATGCCAGATGTGGAAGCTCCTGCCTCACTCTGTGCACGGCCAGAGGGGGGAAAAAAAGCTTTGCTTGGAGGAATTAAGAAAATAACCAAGTTGGAAAGGACCTTGCAGGTCTTCTCCCAGATTAAGATAGGGATAGAATCAAGATCACGGGAATACCACTTTATAATGCCTTGGTAAGACCACCCTTGGAGTACCCACCTCCAGCTTTGGTCTCCATGACTGAGAAAAAGATGTTGAGATTCTGGAAAAAGTGCAGAGAAGAGCAATGAAGATGATTAGGAGGCTGGGGGCTAAAACATATAAAGAATGGTTGCTCTGGGTATGTCCAGTTTAATGAAAAGAAGGATTAAGGGGGGACATGATAGCAGTTTTCCAGTGTCTGAGGGGCTGCCCCAAAGAGGAGGGGGTCAACTTATTCTCCAAAGTGACAGGAAGAAGAAGCAAGAGATGGCAACTAACCAAGGAGAGAAACAGCCTGGAACTAAGGAAAAATTTCCTGACAGTTAGAACAATTAACCAGTGGAACAACTTGCCTCCAGACGTTATAGGTTCTCCCTCAGTGGGGGTTTTCAAGAGGAGACTGGACAGCCACCTGTCTGAAATGGATCAGGTTCTCTTGCTTGAGCAGGGGTTGGACTAGAAGACCTCCAAGGCCCCTTCCAGCTCTGTTATTCTCTCCTGTTCTGTTCTTCCTATCTGAGTGAGACCAAAGAAAGCCCAGATGAGCATCCATCCTGATTTCAGGCCGGCAGAGAAAGCCCCCCCCCTGCCCCCCCCCCCGAGAGTTTTCTGCTTACTCTGCTTGTTTTATTCCTCTGGTGTTTTGAGTTTTTATGGTTCTGGCTATAAGCCACCTGGGGAGACTTTGGTTTAAGCTGAAGGGTGGCAACCCAAGCACTTTCCAAGCGAGGAGAATGAACTCCGAGGGGGGTTGACAGTGGGGGGGGGGGGTGAGGGGTCTCCCTCGGGAAGGGAAGCGCCATCTCCCCTCAGCAGACATCTCTCTCTCTCTGGCGCTCGGATGCCGGCTCTGAGCCGAGACCGGAGGAAGGTGGGCGAGCCTGCGGGGCCAGACCAAGCTCAGCCAGCCGGGCCTTTGCTTCCTGCTGCCCCCTGCCTCACTCCCCTTCTAGGACTTAGTCATCCTGAGCTCTGCTGCCCCCAATCCAGAAGGAGAAGACCAGCCCTCGGCCATCCGGTCCTCCTCCGCTTTTATTTCTTGTATTTATTCTATTTCTGTACCCTCCTGTCTCCATTAATGACTCAGGGTGGCTTACCATTCCAAAACTATAAAATCAATCAATCAATTAATCAGAATAGAGCTGGAAGGAACAATAGAGGTCTTCTAGTCCAGCCCCCTGCTCAAGTAGGAGAACCTAAACCATTGTGGACAAATGGATGTCCAGTCGCTTCTTAAAAACCTCCAGGGATGGAGCACCCACAACTTCTGGTGGCAAGCTGTTCCACTGGTGAATTGTTCTTGCTGTCATGAAGTTTCTCCTCACTTCCAGGTTGCTCTGAAAAGCATTCCAAAAACAATAAAAACATCCCAAATTATTACAATGGCCCTGAAAAAAAGTGTCTTGTGCCATTTTGTACACTTATGACGGTTGCTGCATCTCCTTGGCCATGGGATCAAAAATTCAGGTGCTTGGAACTGACCCATATTTATGACGGTTGCAGTGTCCCAGGGTTACGTGATCCCGTTTTGTGACAAGCAAAATCACTGGGGAAGCCGGATTCATTTAGCAACCGTGTTACTGACTGATCAACTCAGTGATTCGCTTCGCAAACTGTGGCAAGAAAGGTTGTAGAAAGGGGCAAAACTCACTGAATAATTGTCTCATTTAACAATGGAAATGTTGGGCTCCGCTGTGGTCAAGGACTGCCTGTATACACAGCAGCCAAGATAGAACACGTAGGCTTGGAGTAACTTTATTGTCACTTTGAAGGTAGGTTAATCAGCATACGTTAAAATGAAATGACTTTGCACGCAGTATCAAAGGATCTCCTCCGCTGGTATAAACATAAACATGACAAGATGAATAAAAAATTAAATACAAAATTATGCATGGATGGCAACTAACCAAGGAGAGAAGCAACCTGGAATTAAGGAGAAATTTCCTGGCAGTGAGGACAATCAGCCAGTGGAACGACTTGCCACCAGAAGTTGAGGGTTCTCCATCACTAGAGACTTTTAAGAAGAGACTGGACAGCCATTTGTCTAGGGTGGGATAAGGTTTCCTGTTTGAGCAGGGGGTTGGACTAGAGGACCTCCAAGGTCTCTCCCAGCTCTGTTATTCTTTCTTCTGCTGGTCTCTTTCTCCATTCTTCCGAGCATCGGGATCTTCTCCCCTCCAAGAGCTCATCCATTTGTGTTTTGTGTCCACAGTAGCCACGTCTGGATGGCGCTTCCATGAGGCTGTCTGGATTTAATTCATCTATTATTATGGAACCAGTGATTCTTCTTGGAGCTCAAAGTAGCTTCAACCTCCTCCTCCTCCAGCTCCACAATCCAAAGGCATCCATTTCTCTTTGTTCAACCTTCCTGATCATCTTACAAGAGAGAGAATCATGCCCAGAACAGAGCACGCTCTGGCGACGTGCCAGCGGGCAGAAGGCATGGGATTTCCCGGCCGTGGTGGGCCTTCCTTGGTGAGAGCTGGCTTAAACTGGCACGATTCTGCAGGGAAGAATTCCCTGGTGGGGTTCTAATGCTACAAACCGCTTGTGGTTTTTGTTGTGAATTTTCCTGCTTTTAAGGCAGTGTTTCTCAACCTTGGCAACTTTAAGATGTTTGGATTTCAACTCCCAGAAGTCAGAAGCTTTTCTGGCTGGGGAATTGTGGGAGTTGAAGTCCAAACATCTTAAGGTCGCCACGGTTGAGAAACACTGTTTTAAGGGCTGGTGGCTAAGGGGAGAAGAGGGTTACAATCCCCGGACGGAGGAAAAAAACCAGAAGCAACGGGGTTCTTGCAGCTGCTTAATGCCACAGGTTGGTTAGGTGCCCAAGAGGGCAGAGAGAGAGAGAGGAGTGACCCCTTACTTTGGAGACAGAACCATAGGTCTGGAAGGGACCTTGGAGGTCTTCTAGTCTAGCCCCTGAAAACCCAGTCCAAATATAGCTTTTGGAATGGCCAGTCTAGTGAAGAGAAGGACCAGGGGAGACATGACAGCAGACTTCCAATACTTGAGGGGCTGCCACAAAGAGGAGGGGGTCTAGCTGTTTTCCAAGGCACCTGAAGGCCAGACAAGGAATAATGCATGGAAACTGACCAAGGAGAGAAGCAACCTGGAAATAAGGAGAAATGTTATGACAGTGAGAACAATCAACCAATGGAACAGCTTGCCACCAGAATTCATGGCTGCTTCATCACTGGAGGATTTCAAGAAGAGACTGGACTGCCATCGGTCAGAAATGGTGTAGGATCCCCTGCTTGGGTGGGGGGTTGGACTAGATGACCTACAAGATCCCTTCCAGCTCTGTTATTCTGTTTCTGCTCAGTGCCTGTAGTGGATCTGGTCTTCCTCTTTGCCATCTCGGCAAAAACTCACAAATCCCAGATCCTTCATTTCAACACAATTTTTCTGCACAAAAGTCCATTTCTGGTTGCCCCCCTCCAGGGTTTTGCTGCTTGGCTGACCGCTTCAGATGGGCATTGTCCTCCTGTTGTCTCACAGTTGGAAGAGGTTGCACAACACACAAAAGATTAAGTCCCGTTGAATGAAGCACGATTCCCATAACATGTTGTGCCCAAATCAATAAACCAACCAGCCAGAAGGTGGCTTAAAGAAGCCGTGACTGGGTTCTCACCAGCGCTGAGCCATAAGCCTGATCTTGATCAGAGGGTTGGGATGCATTGTGGTGGCAGTCCAACTATGGGACTCTTTAAAAGCAGAACCGAAAGCAAACAAACACACCGAACCCTTCACCCCAAAAGACTCCCAGGGAGCCGGCCTGGTGGTGGTTTTCTACTCCCACCTTCCTTGAGAACCTGTCAGACGGAGTGAGGCTGCCAATCATCTCACTGGCATATGCAGGGGGGAAAAAAAGCACCTGGAACATAAAGTCAGTGGAGATTCAAATCAAATCAAATCAAATATTATTTTATTCTCAGTCATCCAGATCACAGTTGTCCCAAAAGTGTTTTTTCCAACTCGACTTTCTGGTTTTTCTTTGAAGACATTTCACTTCTCATCTAAGAAGCTTCTCCAGCTCTCAGAGTTGAAGAAGCTTCTTGGATGAGAAACGAAACATCTTCAAAGAAAAACCAGAAAGTCCAGTTGCCTCCTGAAAAAAAAAAGGCACCTTTGGGACCTAATTTCACCAACCATGTAACTTTACTGATGGGTCCCTGCAGGCACAGAAGAAGCAAAGCCAATTCCAAAGGTCCCCACAGAAAGCAGCACAGGTAAATCCCCCTTTTCCCCATTAGCATCTCCCCCCCCCAATCCGAGGCATTCTTTTTGTTTTGGGAATCAGTCTGTGCCATTGGAAAAGTTCTCCTATCATGACCTTGAATCCCGGGCGCAGGCGGCTCCCTCGTCCCCCAAGAATTCCTCCCCCTCCCTTCTGTTTCTGTGGGAGGAATTGCAGGTGGCGAGAGACTCCCAGAATCAGACTTGCCCTCTCGTGCGTTGGTGGGCAGCCCCCTCTGAAAGTGACCCACAAGGAGAGTCAGTGCTCATTCACTGCACTCTCCGCTTCACCTGGTTCTTGGGGCACCACCCCTTCAATGGGAGCAGCCCCTGTGCTGACCGAAAAGCCAACGCAGCCCTGAGCTGCCTCCGTCTTCTCATCCTCTGAGCAAGTCTTCCTGCAGGGCTCCGCTCGGCCCCTGCTTCAGCTGAAGCCCACCTGCCTGGCATTCTATGCGCTACCAACTTCGCTTCCAGAGGCATCAACCTGCCAGTCTGTGTGTGCCCTGCCCGCAGAGGCTCCATGCTGTCTGCCTTAAGAGCTGCCATTGCTTCCTTTCCAAGTATTGACAACTTAACCGGTCAACTCCGTAGAGAGAGCTTGTCCAAATGAATTGCCCCAAAACTGGCAAATCTGCCAGAGGGCTGGTTGGCAAGGGCCTCCCGCAAGAGGATGGGCATCGGCCAAGATCAGAAGGCAACCAGCAGTCCAGGCTTTTGCTCTTACGCTCGGTGGAGGGAGATGGTCGGTCGGTAGGTGGCCCAGAGCGAGGCAGGACGAGGGGGCTCATGGCAGCTCCAGCAGAGATCAAGGAATGGCCTTTCCACCAATGGGAACTCAGCCTCAATACTGGGAGGAGGGAGGGAGGGAGGAAGGAAGGAAGGAA
>JAEANM010019454.1:0-12360 GCA_017656035.1 Myanophis thanlyinensis | reverse complement strand
AGGATTCTCCCACTCTCTGATAACCGACACCAGACTTGGTGTCTGCTGCATTTATAATTAACCGGGTTTTCCCGCTCCCTGCTAACTGACACCAGACTTGGTGTCTACTGTAATTTGAATCAGGTATAGAACATAAAGGGCTACGGGTGGGTAGGAAAGGCAAATTATTGGGAAAACTGGTCCATTGGGGAGAGAGAACCAAGTACACCAGCCTTCCTTTAGTTGCCCAACAAGCTATTACTGGATTTTGTTTGTGATGAATCCCAGAACAACCAAAATGTCCTGGGCTTTGGTTCTGTTGAATCATGGTCGGATGCATCTTCTGATTTACTTTATGTTTTGTGCACAGCCATAATAGATGGAAGAAAGAAGTTAAAATACATGTCTGAATCTCGAACAGTCTGTACAGTTCTGGTCACCTTATTTACTGTGTATGTATATATAAATATATATTAGAACTGAAAATAGTGCAAAGGGAGCTAACAAAATGATCAAAGGTCTTACATGCCTTGGCTAAAAGAAAAGGGTAAGATGTTTTGAGATGCTTTGACCAGATTTATACACCAAGATTAGAATGTGGTTTTGATATGATTCCATCATGATCTTATTTATTTATCAAATTTGTATAGTCACCCATCTCAAAAAAACCCAAACCTTCAACTCTGGGTGGGGTACAAAAGCCAAGCATGAGAAAGCAGATAATCACCTGTAGCTAATCTATTTGCTAGATTTATATATTGCTTTTACTTCAGAAAAAAACATGAATAGCATTAATCAAGACTTCTTCCTTCATTTTTTTTCCCAAAACAAAATATTGGCTAGGGTCAGTTGAATGATGGCCATCTACCCAAAGCTATTCAAATGAATTTCCATAGTTGAGGGAAAACGTGAACCTGACCTTCCTCAAATGTAATCCAGCTTCCTGTTTTGAGGAATATACCCCAAGTTTTTTGAGAAATAAATGGGTAATTATAGGCTCCAAGATATTGGTATAAGTGTATAATTTTGTATAATATTGTATAATTTTCATAAGCAGCCATGGAAACAGGTTTTAGACGGTAGGTGGCACTAAAAGACTATGTTAACTTCATAGTCTACATCCTTTAGCTCAGCCCACTTACCAGAGGTCATTCGAAGCAGGAAGTATCCAGAATTATTCCAAGTTCAACCCAGCACAAGCTAAGTTGAATTCATTCCTGGCTCTTCTTAGTTGCAGACATGTGGCAGCAGTTTCTGCAGACTGTCCGGTGAGTGTAAAAAGCAGCAACCAAACTGGGGAGGGGGCAGCATTTGAGTGACAGGCAGTTGATGTTTTCCTGGATTTCTACTAAGGAAGCTACTCGAGTAGTGAAGAAGCACTGATTGTATTGCTGCTGTACAATCAAGGCAGCCACTCCTAATTGTTGTGCACAGAAATGGTGCAATAAAAGCAAACAGATTTCATTTACGGAGCAATGAAGTTACAGTGCTTGCAGCTTCAGGCTATAGATGTATCTTTTAATTCTTGCCTCTTATGTAAACATGCATAGAAAACATGGTGGAGAAACCTTCTTGATATAATGAAACGGGCATACAGTTAGTGTATGCATGGAATGGAAGAAAGTACATTCTGTGCTGAAGATATAATGGAAGGATGTAATGGAAGAACCATACCATAGTTTTCCCTTTGCAAAATATTAAAAAAGTGAACTTGCAGTCTGTTTCAAATTAACATTCCTAAAATTCCTTGGTGCTAAAGGACTCTGAACTGCTAAATTCTTTGGAGGGTTGTTTTTTGTTTTTGTTTTGGTATAACCCACAGCAATGCTGTATAGGAGGTTGCTCTTGAACAGCCTTCAGAAGTTTCAACTGGTGCACAATGCAGCTGCCCAGGTAGTAAAAGGTTTTGGATGTTTGACACCACTACTACGTGAGCTACAATGGTTACTAGTGTGTTTCCAGGTGCTGGTTATCACTTTCAAAATACTTTGCGGCTTTGGGACTCAGTTACCCAAAGGATTGTTTTTTCTTGATAGTTTTTATTCATCTAATCTGGTTCGGCAATGTTCTGGATTTCAAGAGCCAAGGAATGTTAGCTGGCTAGGAGCGATGTGGCTTTTCTGCTGTAACCCCCAGCCTGCTGAACAAACATCTCCCAGAGATTAGGATGTGCCCAAACTGGTTAATGTTTTGTAAAGCCTTGAAGAACGGGTTATGTGGCCAGGGCTGGTTATGTGCCTGGGCCTGAGGTCCCGAGTATGTGAAACGTCCCATTTCATGCTTGAGGTAACATCTACAGTTCTCTTTTTTTTTTTCTCAGTTGCTGTATATGTATTGTTTTCAGACATCGTGGCTTAAGGAATTTCTTTATTCAAGTTCTATGGCTGCTTGTCTTAAACAAGTGAGTCTGGGTGGCAAACAAGTAAAAATATAATATACAGTTCAATTCCTTGAATTGCACCTGGAAAACACATCTTGTGTTAAGATTTCAAGAAGCAAGTTTGTGGAAATCTGGGAATAAATTTAAGGTCTTGGTACTCTAAAATCTAGTCTTCTTTGACAGATGTAAACTGTAAGACCTGCTCCTTAAGAACCACTTCCACATAATCATTTGAATCCATTTAAGCCATTTCAGTTTATCAAATATTTAAGAAGTTTTATGTTACTTTATTGTGAGCCACATAGAGCTGATTGGAGTTGGGCAGCACTCATATTAAACAAAATAAAATACAGTATTGGATTGCTTAGGGAGCCTAAACAAGTTTTTGCTAGCCCTGATCCAGTATATTTGAAACCAGAGCAAGAAAGGGCCATATGGCTGTATATGTGTGTTTTTATACAATATGCAGCTAAATAGTTTATGTCCTTATTGTTAGGAAATTGTTATTGTTAGAAAATCCTGCCTCAACTTACCTTTCAATTCTTGGGATCAAGTGATACTTAACTTCATCATTCTCCAATTATAGAGACCTACTTTCCTATCCTATAAAATAATATACACATTTATTCTCTCTTTCCCTAACTCAACTATCTACAACACTGTTAGCAGTATTGTGAGTAGTATTCAGTTTCAAAACCGCTCACCTGGGGGCACCTCTACCTGGCAGCTTTGAATTACTTCAGTAAAATTCTATATTTCCACCTGTCCAACTACATAACATTGGTGTATTTGAAGAAAAGAGACTTGTGTTTTTCTTATGTCATGACAATATTTTAATAAAAACTGGAACAAAATTGGGTTTATTCTATTTTCACAAAGCCATAGCCTTGGACAACCCAAATTTCCACTAAGATTGTTGATGCCTTATCATACTTCTGGGCTTCTGGGTTCAAGCAAATCCTTCAAAAAGGTGGACTCCTAGAATCAGAGAATGAGTTGCAGCTGCCAAGCTCCACCATTGGTTTTGTGTAGAAATTCAATTTAAATCATCCAATACAGGATTGTGTAACCTGACAGCACTACTTACAACTTCGTAATTCCCATTTTTATGGTTTTGGATTTAATTTTAGTTTATTCAGTTTTGAGGACAATGGGAGGCCAAGCCAGGGGAAGGAAGAGCACAACAGATTTTTCATACTGAATGCTTACATACTAAGCCTGATTTATTCATGGACTGTGGTTAAGATGAAACAACGTCATAGAAAAATGGCAGAAGATGGGGCCTCCAAGTCATCAGTGGCCATGTCAGGCACCCACTAGGGCAGGGGTGTCAAACTCAAGGCCCGGGGGCCAGATCTGGCCTGCGAGATGCTTAGATATGGCCCATGGGCCACCCTGGAGACAGTGAAAGACTGTCCCACAGTGCCTTTGCCAGTGAAAACAGAGCGGCCCTCCCAAGCTTCTTTTTCACTGGCAGAGGGCAGCAGGAGGCCGTCGCAGCTGGAAACGGAGCTCGGGAGCCCATTTTCTCTGGCCAGAGTGCTCAGGCCATTACAGGCACCCCTGACACAAGTGATGTCAACCTGGCCATGCCCACCTTGGCTATACTCACCCCAGCCCCCCAGTGTCAAGCACAACCCTGATATGGCCCTCAAAGAAATTGAGTTTGACACCCCTGCACTAGGGAGTGAGATCAAAGTAGGATGTATTGGAAAATTAATGTTTTTTAGACACAGGACCTCCCCTTTGATCTATGGACAGCTTTTTCACCTGCCCATTCTGCATTTGTCTTTCAAAAGACAGAGAGAGGCTTGCTGAGGCTAAGGTTAATCGCAATTATGCAATAATGCTAAACTGCTCAGTTGGCTAAGCATTTTATCTCCCTAAACTCTTATCAATTTAGTGCATGGGTGAAAGCATGTAAAAATGGATGATGACACCAACTCCTCCCCTATCCCTGTTACTCCTGAAAGTAGTACAAAGGGATCTGCAAATCAGCTTTTACTGCATGTATATCAAAAAGAAAAGAAGCAAGGAGTGCAAGTATCATAAGTAAAAGATCCACTTATGACTTAGCTCCATTTGTAATTGACTTTTTTTTAGAAATTTATGCAATTGAATGGAATGCAGGAGTAGGATAAGAGCATAGCAATGACAGAGTTCTACAGTTAGAAATGATACAGAAACAGCAGAGACAGCATAGAGATCAGCAATGGGACCCACAAATATCAGGCTCTTGTAGGACTCAGCTTCCTAATAAATCAAAAAATCATTTTGACATTAAATTAGAAAAAAGAGAGACCTAGTTTTTCTCTTGTGGTTAAATCACTAGATTAGAAATCCAGAGGCTGTGAATTCCAGTACCACCCTAACAGAGGTGAAATTCAGCAGGTTCTAGGTTTGCTAGAACCCATAGTAAATTTTCTAAGCAGTTTGGAGAACCAGTTATTAAAAGAAATCTCCTTTTGTTTTTTTTTCCCACTTTACATGGTTAATCCTGTAAGGAAGACAGGAAAAAACCATTCTGGTGTTGTTTTTAGCCTAATCTTTATTACCCTGCTTACAGAAACTGCCCATCCAGTTGCATGATACACACACCCCGCCATGCCCACCAAGCCATGCCACAGAACTGGTAGTAAAAAAATGTGAATCACACTATTGCACCCTAAGCATGAAAGATGGCTCGGTGATTTTGGGCCACTCACTCTTTCTCAACCTGTAATGTCAGGCTCAGGCAACAAGCCAGTTGGACTATTTCTGTCACAACCAATGGATCAATATTCAGTTGATCCAAAGAGGCGGAGGAGGAGGAGGAGGAGGAGGAGAAGGAGAAGGAGAAGAAGAAGAACTCAAGTAGGGAATAATCTTAATTCAGAGTTCATGATAATTTAGCAATGGGAAAAGTAAATGACAATTTCCCACTCCCCTATTGGTCAGTTTGAAAGAGCACGATAAGAGTGAATGGCAATCACACTGCTGACTTCGAAATGATTTGGAAAGATTGAGGAAATGTTGCCCTAGAGAAGCGCCTTACATGAAATATTTCCAGCTACATTACAGAAAATAGAAGGTTCCTTCCCTATGCCAGGAAAGCATTAAATAATATTAAATAAAACACTAAATGATCTTATATAAGTCACTGTCTTTCCTATATTCAATTAAAGTTTGGGAATAATAGCAGCACCTCAGAATTAAGTTTAAAGATGAGAAGAGGAAACATTTTAAATTCTCAAGCACTATATAACTGATATGCTATTATTATTTCTCTGCTTGGCTGGAAACTAAAATAATTTCTCTGTTGTTTTTTTCTTCAAATGCCACTGATCTCAGGACAAAGGGCAGTTTCAGGCTTTTTCTATTCTGAAAAAAGTAAATGTATAATTCAAAATCATGTACCAAGTTAATAGTTGTCTGAAGAGACCCTGCAGAACACACTGGAGTAAGGTTTTCAAAAATGAAATGTGCACTGTTTATTTGGCTTTAACAGATCAATCATTTAATTAAGGTTCTTTTTCAGGTAGGTAATTTCACCACACCACCCCCATCCCTACAATATGTAGCTATTACTCACTGTCTATAAATGATTGTACTCATATATATATTTTTTTGGAAATATACATGCTTTTTCCCACAAAAAGTTTTCACCTTTTATTACTAAAAATTTGAAAAAGCTGCAGTAGCTATGTTGATCAATTGGGGTGAAAAATCCAAAGCTTTAAAGCTGATTACCTTTAATAAACTAACTATTGCAAATCGCTACAAATTTTCAAGTTTCTTTAGGCAACTAGCTTACACACCCAATAGTTTGAAGTTCCACCCAGATACAGATTAATATCTGTTGAAATCTGTTAGTCCACCCATCAACAAGTTGTCACATTTGGGAACTACTGATCTAGGTAACGCCTATAGCATAGCTTAAGCTTGGACTCAGTATGATCAAGCTCTTCTGTTACTGAATCTGTAGACTTGGGTTGATTCTGGACAACAAGTTAGTTTACGCTTTGGGTTTATTAGGGGTGTAGATAAATATATCAGGGACAAACTTGCCGGTCAATCAAGAAAAAAAACAGGACTTAAAACACTTTACCCACTATATGTTTTCTGCTCCCCAATTTTTATTTCAGGTGCCATTATTTACCTTACTGATAAAAACTGGGTTTGCCATTTCTGTTGTGTACCAAACATCAGCATGAAAGGGTGGCAGAAATGTATGATGATGCAGTGATGTCTTTAAGGAAGGGTTAAAAACAAAGTGGCCACAAGACTGAAGTCTTTTGCTATCATGTGTTCAATGCAAGATATACAAAAAGTATAGAGCTTTGATCTCATGACTGTGGCTATCATCTTGCCTTTTTTGATCCGCTCTCCGACATCCCTGTCCAGATAAAATCCATACTATCTCAATTATCTGTTATCTTGAAACTTATTTATATTTTAAATCCTGGGAAACCTTTTTTCACAAACTCATCATTTTATCTGCAGGGGCTGGATGCAAATGTCATTTTTTCTTCTTTAATCAGAGTTCCCTTCAGCTTCTATCTCACATTATTTTGATTATTTTGTAGGTCTTATGACACATCTCAGCAAAATGTGATCACGGCTTCTTGTGTTATAGGAGGTGGAAGCCTCCTCATTTACTGGCTCCTGACAAGGCGTAGGATGAAGACTCTAGAAATAGGAGAGGGATGGTGGGGCTTAGGTGAAAAACCATCAAGTCAAGAAGATGAAACGATTAGACCATTCCAAGTGAAAACCTCTGAAAAAGAAATCCAGGTATGAACAAACATGAGCAAACTCAAGAGACTTTGAGAATTAACTATATTTCCAGAATGATGATTCACATGAAAGATTAGAGAAGTCAAGATGGTGGCTGCAACTGCACAATCAACCCACCCAACCCCCTTTATTTGCTGAAAAAAGAAGTAGGGCTTCAATTCCATAATGGCAGACTGCAACTTAACTATGAACATCTCCTCATGTTTGCCCTTGTGTGTTCTTGTGCATCATTTACCTCATACTATATAATAACTATGTTAAATTTGGCATGTTGAAGATACAACAGGCATTTATTGTAGATGGTATGCATACTGATGGGTCCCATTACTTATTATGTAGAACAGAGGTGTCAAACTCACAGCATGGAAGCTGGATGTATCACTCACTGGCCGTGCCCACACCCAGTTTAGCAAAGAGGGAAAAGTTGTGACGCATCATGTGACAACAGTGTGATGCCGCAAGTTTGACACCCCTCACACAGAATATCATGCAGCCATCAGTTCTGTCTAGGTTCAGATAAAATGACAAACAGCTATCTTTTTAGGCTGCCTTCTCCAGCAACAACAGCTTTTAAAATATCTGCTATAATATCATCCCCATAAGAAATTCTCTTTCTGACTCGCTCTCTTTAGGATTTATACTATCGGCTTGACCAGGCCCGCTATACACCACCACTAGAAGGAGCTGCCTTTCATTATGGTTTCAACTCAAATTATTTGCAGAAAGTGGTCTCCTATTGGAGAAATCAGTTTGACTGGCAGAAACAAGTTAAAATCCTTAACCAGTACCCACATTATAAAACTACTATTGAAGGTAAGTTCTTCTCCACTGAACATTACATATAGCTCTCCTCTAATGGAACAATGGATCTCGTGTCCTGCCTGTTTCTGAATTTCACATTAAACTTTTAATTGATTGGTTTAATTGATTTTAATTCAAATTTTCTAAACCATAATAATATCGTTTTTAATTAGACAGCTATTATGTAATTATTTTAATTAGGTTTTAAATTGTTGTTGTTATTTGTGTTTTATTGGCTGTAAACCGCCCCTTGTCCCTAGGGAGAGGGGGCGGTATATAAATAAAATAAATAAATAAAAATAAATTACGATCTTTGCAGCATCCCCATGGTTACATGATGAAAATTCAGATGCTTGGCAACTGCTTCATCCTTATGACCTTTGCTGTGTCCCAGAATCATGCAATCCCCTTTTGCGACCTTCTGACAATGGGGAAGCCAGATTCACTTAACAACCCCGATATCAACTGCGGTGATTCACTTAACAACCGTGGCAAGAAAAGTCATCAAATGACTTTTAAGAAATGTCTCACTTAACAACAGAAATGTTGGGTTCAATTGTGGTCGTAAGTCAAGGACTACCTATGTACAGTTTAAGCCTATCTTTCATGCAGAGAAATTAATTTAAATTTGAAAGCATGATTGATCTTGTTATTTTTAAAATGAAATGTGGTTGACTGCAGTTTTTTTAGTTTGAACAGACCCCATTTTTTGAGAGTATCAGCAATAGCTCTTGGGGAAAAACTGGCATGGAAGAAAAGGAAAGAAATGAAAATGAAAGTAGCATAATTGGGGGAAAAAATGTGAATCTTGGATGAAAAAATGTTCAAAGATAGAGTAATTGCTCAAAAGAATGATAGCAAGGTGAGCATAAGAACATAGAATTCCATGGAGCAGGATGAAAATAATTACGTCGCAAGGGCATCACGCAAAGTGAATGGAATTATACTAATGAGAAAAAGACACTTGGTGGAAAAACAATGCCACAATTTGGAAAAAGTGTGTATATAAGAGAATATGGCTGCAAAAACGAGGCTAAGAAGAAGATATTTTATAACGTGTAGACAGAGGAAAAGGTGTAAAGAGTGGTTAACATTAAAAGGAAATGCAATGAGTTTGAAGGAAATTAAATTAAATTATTTTGTGTAAGATGTGTAAGAAGAGCTAAAAAAAAAAAAAGAACTCCACAGCAAAAAATAAAATAAAAAATGGAATTAATAAAAATGGTAATTTTGGGATGAATCTGAAGTGGAGAAGGACTGTTGAATAGATTTGTATGGCAATAATAGTGATTATGGAACTGAAAAGTGGAATTGGAATAGAATGCTATAAATGTTTGAAAAAAACATGATTAAAAGCATGCAATAACCGCTGTGAGCATATTGAAAAATATTACTGTTACAAGGTGTGGGTGGTGCAATTGGGTAAGTACTAAAATCTGAATCTATACTGAGATTCTGAATAGAGGCTGTGTGATTTCCTTGACATGTTTATGAAGACTGAACCCAGGCCTGACCTAGGAAATATATTATTGTTGTTTCCTCGTGCAAAGGGAAACATGTCAGGATGTGACAACTACAAACAAGTTAAGTTGTTAAGTGTGCCCGGGAGGGTTTTGATTGGAAGGATACAAAAAAACGATAAAGAGCAAAATTTTGAAGCTGTTTTGTGAGTTTTTAGAGGATGTATAACTGCAGATTTTTTGGGGTGATTAGCAGTGAGAAATATATAAATATGTAGTGTGGATTTTCGCTTTGAATTAGCTAGTGCAAACTTAGATTTAGCACTATTTCCTTATCTTTTCTTTATGAGGCTTTTACAGTAATTTCTTTGTCTATTTATTAGCACATACTGTATGTAGAGGGTGGGATTATTTTCTTCTTGCTAAGCATGTTGGGCAAAAAATAGCCTGTTTTATATTTTACGGTTTAAAATAGCCAGGTATACCCACAAAGTGAGTTACTTTACTTCTATTACCAAGTTCAGCAAATCGTATGGGCTCAATTGTACGCTGTTTTACCCCCCTAGTTTTTCAAAAAGTCAATATGTCACGAGAGGCAGGGATTCCAATCCAGATCTTCAACTCTTGAACCTCCGCGGATGCTGTTCTCCATTTCATAAAAATGTAAGTGAAGCTATTTATCAGCCCTACGCCCACATCCAGTTCCCTGGGCCTGCCAGGCACCTCTGGGAACCCACAAGCACAATTTAAATTCAACCTCTTGCCCTTGGTATTGAAAGGATTATAGTAGCCATTTAGATCTTTCTCTCCCATGGTCAGCCAGGAAAGCTGCTCACTGATAAAAAATAAATAAATACATTTTTATGCTTCCGCTGTTGTTTGGAATCTGCCTGCCTCGCCTTCTTTCCTAATGCCAGGTGGGCACCCTGCCTGCTTGCCCAGCCATTTGCCCATCATGCCAGGTGTGAGGTGGTTCAGGCTCCAGTTCATGTTTATCCACGTTCATCAGAATTACAGAATAGGGAAGGCACCTTTGAGGTCTTCTAGCCTAACCCTTTGCTCAAGTAGGAGCCCTTATCCTATTACAGACAAATGGCTCTCCAGTCTCTTTTTGTTTTTAATTCCCAAGGATGCAGCACCCACAAATTCTGGAAGCAACCTATTAATTGTTCTAACTGCCAGAAAATATATCTCCTTAGTTCTAAATTGGATCTCTCCTTGATATGTTTCCATTTGTTACTTCTTATCCTGCCGCCAGGTGCTTTGGAAAATAGGTTGACCACCCCTCATCTTTGCGGAAGTCCCTCAAATATTTTAAGACAGCTATCATGTCATCCCCCTGGTCCTTCTCTTCATTAGACTAGACCCAGTTCCAGCAACTGTTCATATGTTTTAGTCAGTGGTGGGATTCAATTTTTTTTACTACGGGTTCTGTGGGCGTGGCTTGGTGGGCATGGCTGGGAGGGTGTCATGTGACTGGGTGGGCAGGGCAATAAAGATTAGGATAGAAACAACACCAGAATGTTTCTTTCCTGACTTCCTTACAGGATTAACCCTGTAAAGTGGGGAAAAAAAGGAGATTTCTTCTACAACCGGTTCTCAGCTAGAACCGGCTGAATTTCACTGCTGGTTTTAGTCTAGTTTCTAGTTTCCTACTCTTCACTGTACTCTTTCCAGAGACTCAACATCTTCTTTATATTGTGGCAACCAAAACTGGACACAGTATTCCAAGTATGGTCTTACCAATGCTGTATAAAGTGGTACTAACAAATCATATTTCCCTCTCTTGATGCAGTCTAAGATTGCATTGGCTTTTTGGGTAGCTGCAGCACATTGCTGGCTCATACTTGAGTGCTTGTCTAAACCAAACCACAACAACCTGGGACTTTAAAGTACTCCCATAATCCACCTCTCTCAACCACTCCCTAACTTATTCTCCCTCCCTGTCTCTACTAATCTCTTGCCCTACTATCTACGGTCGCAAGCGGTTGCATACACATTTAACTGCATTTCATACAGTGGTGGAATTCAATTTTTTTTATTACTGGTTCTGTGGATGTGGCTTGGTGGGCATGGCCGGGGGTGTGTCATGTGATTGGGTGGGCAGTTTCTGCAAGCAGGGCAATAAAGATTAGGCTAGAAACAACACCAGAATGTTTCTTTCCTGCCTTCCTTACAGGATTAACCCTGTAAAGTGGGAAAAAAACAAAAGGAGATTTCTTCTAACAACCGAACTACTTAAGAAAATTTACTACTGGTTCTAGCGAACCTGCTAGAACCTGCTGAATTTCACTTCTGATTTCATACCATGTATGACTGTACATGTGATGATTAAAAAATTGATTTGATTTGATTTGATTTGATTTGTCCACTAGTATGCTTAGATTCCTCTCACAATTATTTCAGTTGAACCAGGTACCACCTGTTCTACAACTGTGTATTTTTTTTTGCCTGTGTAAAAATCTTACTTTTCTCATTTTGCCTGATGTACAAATAAAGCAAATGTCTGAGCGAAGTGCAAAGTGCAGATTTCAACAGAGGGTGAGATTAAGTGTTATCGCCCCTTTCTTCTGAATCTGGTCTGACAAAGCCAAAGAGTATTCTTTACTTCAGGGCCTGTTGGATGGTTTATAGGAAGGCCTTGCCTTCCTGTGAGGGCAAGCTCTCAACGTGTTTACAGGGCATCTTCAGTAAGGAAAAAAATAGCGATTTAGCAGGCACCAGAGAACACTGCACAAAGAAAGCAAAGGGAACCGTTTTTCTAAGCGGGAAAGTGATCTACGGTACAGAGATGGAGGTATTTATTTCAGCTGTCCTGGGAGGAAAAAAAGAGAGCAATTCTGGGCTTTCGAAGGGGATGTGGAAACCCCTTTCAATTTTGTCTTGCTGTCAGCTCTGTCTCAGTCAAACTTCAAGAAATAAAAACCCTGAATCCATGGTGGTTGAAAACAGGTGTTATTTTAC
>JAEANM010019453.1:0-12361 GCA_017656035.1 Myanophis thanlyinensis | reverse complement strand
CTGCTGCAACATCTGGGGGCTCGTCCGGGATCGGTTTTTTGGTGTGCAAGGTACGACCTTTTTCTAGAGGTGTACCTATCTTACACCAAAGGACCCAGGAACTCCGGACTACGTGTGTTGCAAAGCTGCTGCAACAGCCTACCCCAGCTGGCATCCTCCAGATGTATCCAAACTATATGTCCTTGAATTTCCAATAAGTATACTAGCTAAGATACTTGGAATTATAGAAGTCTATGCCGAAAGCCCAAAAGAAGGTTGGGCCAAGGGAGTCCGAACTATGGATGCTATAGCTCATACTTTTCAGATACAACTAGAGGAGATAGCAAGTGAGCTATAATTGGCTTTTCTTTACCTTTATCATCAATAGCTATCCCCTTTCTCAATACTTTGCAATTTGGTACATTTACAATGTGCACATCAAATTACTGCCCCCAAATTAGGCATTAACTTCCCTAAAAGATGTTTCATATAGTACCGATCTGATTTCAAGATATAAAATGGTGCATAACTACCAGGACTTTAGCAATCTAGTCAGTTTTATTAGTAGACTGGTTTTCATTTTTTTTAAATCCTACAGGCTATGAAAGCCTTTTTACATGTTTCACACAAGAACATAACCTTCCATCGGGGAGGGGGGGGAAGACACATTCTTCCATGTACATAACAAGCCATGTCTATTCACTTAGATCAACTTTCCCTAATCTGGTGCTGCTCAATACATCTGGAAAGGGTCACAACAGAGAAGAATGAATTAAATCCCACATACTTTCACGAAAGCTGACTATGTTGATTAACAGAAAGATTCACAAATGCCAGTTTCACATTGTATCCAGTGAATACGGCACTATCAATAAAGCATAAAGATATGATTTTTTTAAGTTCAAACAAGCTTTTACAGGAAAAGGGGAATACATTCATACAATTGATTCATACAATTGCAACGTGAATATTAAAAGCACATGTATGATTATTCCCTTTTACTCAGATCTTCCTGTTGTTTATATGCTACAACAAACATGTATTATTACATTATGTAATATGTGAAAAGACTTGAGGGAAGAAAAAAAAATCAAAACCAAGTATTTGGCCTCGTTTTGAAATACTAACAATTCTAATCTATAAAAGATTAATGAGAAGTACTACCAGAAAAAGCCCAGAAAGGGAACCATTGTTAGAAATGTATCATCCCACTGTATTATTACATTTTAACAGCTTATTAAAACATCCATATGAAGATTTGATTTAAACAAGTTAGTATTCAAAAAGTTGTTACAGCTACATATTTTGATGGACATTCTTCACATGTTGCTCCTTCAAGATCCAAACCAAGAGGAAGGGGAAGAGCAGGGAAAAAAACACTCTTATTAGCTGCAGATGTCAGTGTTTCCAGACTGCAAACAAAATTCCATTTAGGAATAACTATAGTTCACATCATACCGCCCCAAAGATATCACAGAATGAAATATTGTGGCAGGGTAGGGAGAAGCAATTGCTTAGAAAAGACAACAGCTTCCAAATTGTGAAGCTTAGTCTCAATCTCTTTAAAATCTAAAATCAAACCTGCAGGTTTCCTTCACTGACTGTGACCAAACCTAATCCCAATGAATGCTCAGCTCCCTATGTTTTTCCTGACAAACTTTTCAGACAACTGCATGGATATTACAGTCTTTCTAATTTTTAAATGCATCTGACAAATAATTCATTTTCCAGACTCTCTTCAGCCTTCATTTGATCCTACACCAGAGCAGCACAAATATGGCCCAGGAACACCATGTAGCAGTGGCATACAAACAATTTTTTCAGCAGCACTTCAAGAGTGAAGTGTCTTCCCCCTTTTCTGCTTTCTGGAATATTTAACTGGCAAAATGGATGATTTACAATTTACTTCTCAAAACTCTTGACACTTATCTAAAATCGAACCTAATCTCACTAACTCTGGAGTACGAGTCACAAAAAGATGGATACAGTTCTTCAGCTGATCGAGTCTACTCTAGTAAAAGGGAGAAAAAACATTAGTATTAAGAGCATCCAAGGATTATCATCTTAAGTGACTAATTGTGCAGTCCTTCATCTAAGAAAAAAAAAATTCCTAGAAAAAAAAACTGGTTTGAAAAAAAAACCTACTGTAACAAGAGTAGTAAAGAAGATAGATATAAGCACAAAAGAATCTTGGTACATAAAGAAGGATTTCTAAGTATATCCTCCTTCAGCCAAAGAACAAATCTGACCCCCAATATTCATGTAGGCCTCTGTACTATTTGTACTCTTTTAGTAGTTTAGGGATAACATAGTTGTAGTTCATCCTAATGCCATTCAAGATGGAACAATTAGACCAGAGCCTAAATGATACATTGCAAGATCATTTACAGAGGGTTCCCCCATACATGATTCATTGGAAGGGTGATCTGCATTAAATTTATTCTTACGATGTAGCACTCATGTCATAAAAATCTGCATTTTTACTCTCAGAGAGTACAAGTTTTACTTTAGGTCTTTATAGTCACTTTCACAAACTCCCAAGAAAGTAGAACCTCGGTTCCAAGTCTTGCATAGAAATAACTGTTTATATGGTAAGTGGCTTCAGAACATCTCTTTAATAAATCCTATCAAGTAATAAACTTGATAGACTATTAAAGTGTGCCTTTTTGGAGGCTTATTTGCAGAGTAAATCTCTAGAAGAATGCTATGCTATTCATGTAATTTTTAAAAGTATATTTATATTGTTCTCCCTCTCCTTGAGAAGAGAATGGGGAGTGTCTACATTTAAAATTATATAAAACAAAAACAAATGCCCAAAATGGATTATATTTTCCTACTACAAAGACAGAAGACAGTCATTAAAGAAAGAAAAAAAAGACAGCTAATATTTTTCTATGTCATTTAATAATAGTCTGCCTCGGCATGTTATTTTAAGCATAGCAGTTTTGCCTATCCTCTTTAAACATGACCAGCCCATTCTATCTGTTGCTTATGCAAGTAAGCAGCTAGAAGAATTAGGCAACACACTCCTATGCCAAAAAGGCACAACCCAATCAGTGCATGGTTCTGTATTTATCTAAAGTGGACAAGAATTAGTCTACTAAAATATAAAAGCTACATCTTTCTTTGTCCTGGCAATGAGAAATTCTTGGAAGTAATTGAGGGGAAAAAAGCTTTCAAGAATCTTGGGTGGATATCAAGATATCAAGGAATCATATTACCACAGTTATAATCCCAACTGATATCAGATTTGGTATATAGAATCTGACATTTTGCCCAACTAGATGATGTAGGACAGGGGTGTCAAACTTAATTCATTGAGGGCTGTTGTGTTTGACCTCAGGGACTGGAGTGGGTGTGGCCCGAGTGGGTGTGGCCAGCTCAATCTCACTCATGTCAGGGGTGCCTGTGGTGGCCCAAGCGTTCTACAAGAGAAAATGGGCTCCCAAGCTGTTTTCGGTTGTGACGGTCTCCTGCAACCCTCTGCTAGCGAAAACAGAGCTCAGGAGCCCATTTTCTCTGACAGAGTTACTGTGGGCCAGTCCTTCACTGTTTCCAGGGCAGCCCCACGGGCCAGATCTAAGCACATGAGCCGCATCCTGCCCCTGGGCCTTAAGTTTGACACCCCAATCTAGGATATGTTGAAATTTTGGAATGATGCAGTTAAAATCCACGTGTAGTGCATCATGCTGAGGAAAACCCACCTACAATTTGATCACTTGGGGAACAACATGTATTTCTGCTCCTTTGTCAGTTCGTATTAATGCCAACTGATATCTGATTCCTAGGTAAACCATAACAACAATAGATAGGAAAGGCCTCGCCTGACTGTCTCTAAAGCTATATTGCCAATTTATTGGCCACATCATGTACCCCCTCCATTGAAGGGAGAATCAACTTTTGCAGCTAAGTAATTCAAGTTGCTGATCAAAGAAGGTGGGATCTGTATATGTTATTATCGAGGTCCAGTCAAGGAGAAGCACAAGATGCTAAGCATGACACCAAGACGCTGTTCTCCCCCATGCAATGCAATGGATATTCCTCTGGCTTCTGAGAAGGCATTGGCTACATGTTTTTAAAGTACAAAAAGGAAACCAAGTTAGTTGAGGAAGCCAAATTCTGCCTGCTATAATTACTTCTTTCCTCCCCTGTATTTGTAAGAATCAAGGCACACACACAGCCCTGTCCATTGCGAGACAGAATGTAGAGGTGTAGTGGATGCTGATTAACTTCAGAATATGTGTTGATTTTTAATTTTCCTTTTTAGCCAGGCAGTGGCCTTAAATCATAGCAGTGTAAACCAGAGTGTATGCACTTACAGTTCAAGTTAATGGAAAAAGAGATTAAGCTATCAGCTGCTGCTAGGGAAATACTTTTAGACAAAGTTAACCTGTATCAAATTTAATATTTTTAAAAAAACTGGCAGTGTAAGACTTTCTTACAATCATTTGATGGATTTTTTTTAAAGGCACACAGATTGAGAAGTGCTTGCATAAAAAGTCCAGAAAAGTCAAGACTTTTATATTAATAGATCTACATATATAAAGATTTTTGGAATGGAAGTCCACTACAGTATGTGACCAAGCCCTTAAAGGTTGCTTTTAAATCTACTTTCTATTTGATTAGTAAAAATGCTATCCTTTGCATACACAAAAATAGTGTTAAACCTTTGACCCAAAGTGGAAATATAAGGTTCAACTGGGGGTCTTTTAAAAGAAAAGTCCAATCTGGAGCAGTTAGGAACCCATACTAAAGTATCTATCCTAAAATAAATTGGGCCCAATTCAAAATTTTTAATGCCACTGGATTCAATGTTATTTCACATACTATTATGTCCAGTTATTCATGTCCAGTTTTTATTAAAAGAAGATGCACTTGTAGCTCAAGGGGGGGGGAATCTACAGTAAGTTTCCAGACTACTAGACTGAGTACACAGTCCAAGAGCTAGTGCACAATGTGTCCCTTTGGAGATTCTGCTCCAGAGCTGTAAACATTTACCAGTTCTGATTAGTCCAGATAGAAATATTAGTCATGTAAGTGCAATAAGAAAAAAAAATATCCCTGCAGGAAGAAAATTGTTCCCTTTTAAACAATTAGAAGGAAAGGAATACCGGTAATCCTGGGCAAAGTTTGGTTAAGCAGGAGATATTTCTTCCCCTCATGTATATAAATTTTGCACAGACAAATATATACATATATATGTACATACATACAAACATTGCAGGAAACAACTGTAAGTACAGTGCATTCTTGTTAGGTTTAGAAAGCAGGAGTCATGTCTGGTTCCAGTCTGAACTGGATGGAATGCTTTAATCTTCTTTTAGTGGAAGTAGCCAAGCTTCTCCTGAAGCCATTCCTCAGTGAGATCTTCTGTATTCCTGATTTCAAATACCTGGGGGGGGGGGGAATAGAAACACAAATAGCTTCAGCAAGTACATCAAGACATGGTTAAAAGGATAAACCACAGATGACTATGTTGATACAACCCACTAAGCCAAACCTAAACCAATTAGCATGCTGTATATGCTAAACCAAAAAGACAAGTCATCTAATCCAAAAGGGAATAAGAATCAGAGATTACATAATATATTTTTAATTTAACTTTTTTTTTAGAAATCTACCACTACGGATGCAGATAAATTTGTCGAGGAAAAAAAAACACAGGATCAGATCATCTATCCTTGATGTAGAAACTGCTAAAGTTGAACGTCTTAAAAAATACATTGCCATTTGGTCTGGGTCCTTCAAAACAGTGTATCAGCGGATCAAACTAAAGTATTATCTTAGGATTTATTTCCCACAGAAACAGGACAGAATCTTTTTAGTTGCAGGCAAGTCTTACACAATAGAAATCCATTCTTTCCTTGGAGAGATCAAGGAAGAATCCAAGTCAAAACCTTCTCCCCAGCATTTTAGTTTTTGAGATGTATTAATCATTATTAGAGAGAACACTAAATTATGCAAAGATCATCTGTAGTTTAAAGCCTAGGATTTTTTTTCTGCAGCTCACCAGTTAGGAATGGGGAGGAAAAGAGGAAAACCAATTATATGGAAGTGCAGTATAAAGTGGCCCAGTTCTTTACTGAAACCTGGTGCTCAAAAATACTTTGGACATGCATCAACCTCTTGCAGGAGCAATAGGCCAAGAAAGATGGAATGCACTAAGTTGCCCACAAAGGCCCTGTTGGGATACACCAGATTCCTGAAGCAGAAAAAGAAATACACAGCTGGAAAAGAAGGGATAATGTAGCAGTTGTAGTTACTTTGTGATTTCTCTGTTCTCTAGATCAGGGGTATCAAACTCAAGGCCCAGGGGCCGAATCTGGCCCATGGGGTGTTTAGGTCTGGCCTATGGGACCACCCTGGAAAGAGTGAAGGACCAGCCTGCAGTGCCTCTGCCAGTGAAAACAGAGCTTGGGAGGACTGGGTGTGGCCCTCCCGAGCTCCGTTTTTGCTGGCTGAATGTTGCAGGAGGCCATCACAGCCAAAACAGAGCTTGGGAGCCTATTTTTGCTGGCAGAGCACTCAGGCCATCCCAGGCGCCCCTGATACGAGTAATGTTGAGCTGGCCACACCCACCCTGGCCATGCCCACTCTTGCCCCCCCAAGGTCAAACACAACTTTGATGCAGTCCTCAATGAAACTGAATTTGATACCCCTGCTCTAGATCAGTGTTTCTCAACCTTATGCTCAAAGAGCACTCCAAGGACCATACATTAGGCCAGGGGTCTCCAACTTTGACAACTTTAAGACTTGTGGATTTCAACTCCCAGAAAAGTTGGCTGAGGAATTCTGAGAGTTGAAGTCCACAAGTCTTAAAGTTGTTAAGGTTGGAGACCCCTGCCTTAGGCTACTTGCATCCCGGAACTGTTATTTGCCATCTATAGCTATAGGAAGCCAAATAAATTATCAATCTGCATAGTTAAAGATCAATATACACCAACCAAATCTCCAATGAGCCTAGAGCTGCATGTGAACCCCTCCTGGAGAATAACATTTCAGAAAGGTTATATAGTACATGTTACAAAGTTCAGCTTTCTCTTGAGATCCAAATTTTGGTTAAGTACCAGATTATACACATCCTGCAAATACCAGAATTTGAATCAACAGATTCTTTGGGGGCAAGAGGGAATACATCAATTTCACAACAAATGCATCCAAGATTTGCTTCAGTTTTACCTTTGTGAGTTCTGCTGTTTGTACTAACTTATTTTTGCTGCCAGCATACATCATCTGTTGCTCAGGCTTACACCCTATAATTGTAAAAAGGGATGAAGGCAAGCAGAGATAAATAAAACCACATTAGTCAGTCTGTTTGACTTCTTGTTCTCAGTCCTTACTGCATAAGCAAGAAACAACTGGTCTTTTCCTTATTCTACTTGCTGCTTTAAAATTAACATAACAACAATCTAATGATTTCCAGATGTATTAGACCAATTCTCACAACAGACTGGCTAGAAACTAGAGATGTTGAAGTCTTCCAACACATCTCAAAAACATCAGCTTGGAGAAAATTTGATCAGCTAGTTCTGCACACCAAGAAAGAATCAGTTAGCAGCAGCAGTAGTTATTTGTTAAAAGAAGTGCTTGAAAATATTGAAAAGACCAGGCTGCCTTTTGCCCTCTGAATATGCCTATACTATAGTCTTTATCTAAAATTATTACAAGTACTATATTGGTGGGCACTAGGATAGAACTTTTTCTGTGGCAGCAGCCTTAGCCTGGGGGTTTAAATCTTAAGAAATGTGGATTAAGAATGCTTTAGTTTAAGGACTGATGTTTTATTTCTGCTTATTGAAGATAATATATGTCTGTGTTTGAAGGCTGAAAAGCATTCTATAGATGTTTTAATACATGCTTATAAAAGAAATCAAGTTCTACAACTTCATGTTCTATAGATGTTTGGGGTTATGACTTCCATAATCTTTTACTAGGAGGAGCTATAGGACAGGCACCAGGTTGCCCAGCATAGTACACACATACTGAACATGAAATCTGATCAACCATTTACTTATTTCACTATCCTCTTTGAGCTAGTAAAAATTTACTGAAGACATCAACTGCCAATTCTATTCATATACACCCAAAGCACTCAACACAAAACATATGTTCCACAGTCTATATCAGCTTGCCAGATTGGAAACATATAATAAGCATCTACTGAATGTTCTAAAAAACACTTTAAAAGTTTATACACATTACTGGGTGATTCTTATTATTTACAGTATAGCAGACCATTATTAGTCCTGTGCTGCAGAGATAGTAATTTAAGTTGTGAGGAAATATATGTTAAGTAACTAAAACAATTTGGTATATTTACTCTTAACATTCATACACAGAGATTCTGTGTTCACCCAGTGTGTTAATTTGGCATACTAGCCCTTAATATAATACACACTCAATGTTCACATATTATCTTGTAAGTCAGAATGTGCTTCATGTCATTATACAAATGATGCAAAATTATATTTCCACTATGACATCATAATATATGCGCATTATTTGGCTACTGCAAATACCAAGCTATTGTTTTATTTATAAAGGTTCTCACCTAACAATAAATCATCTCCATGACTTACAATCAACAACTACTTGCTTCGCAAAATATATTAAACCAAACTAAACAAAAGCCATTATGGCTTAGTGAAGAGTCATCTGCCACAATACAATGTTGCATTCCTCTCCCAACTTGTACAATTTTCAACTTCTTGCTTAGAGTTTGAGATGTTGATATTCTTCTACAACATCTTGTAAGACCTCTTGCAAAGAATTCCAAAATTTCACAATACTGGGAAAAAAAACAAATTTAGGCATTCTGGTGATTCCTGGATGATATTTAGAGGAGTTGGGAATGCAACTCCTAGTTGTTATGTAGGTAGTCCCTAGCATTCCCAACTCATCTAAATACCATCCAGGGATCACCCAAATGCCTATACTAGATTTTTTTTCTAGTCTTGTAGCATTTTGGAATCAGGAAATGAGAAATTCCCTTACATTTCAAAATCCAATTGCTGCCAAAAGTTATTAATCAACTCAATGTAGAACAAAGTGCAGAATTGTTGAGGTCTTTACAAATTTCATTAAAGCAGCCTTCCAAATTTTTTCTGCAGCCTGGTGAAAACAACTGCATCCCCATTAGCTAAGAAAATGAATTGTTACCAAGAAGGTCTACAGCCATTCTGTGTGTTTTCACTCCCTTTTCTGATAACCTGTCACTTGTTGATCTCTATAGAGACCACTAAGAGAGGGTGATAAAGCACATGAAGCGGTAATTAAGTCTATGTGCTATTGCTGTAGACTCCTTGTCCTATTGTTCCTACAACTGTTATTGAGGGAGGCTTCAACACTGTTTATCTTCTGCATTTGTTGACCCAACACAAAGGCACTTTATAATGACACTCAGAAGTCAAACAACACGAATTTTCCCCAGCTAATCAAAATGAAAAACTTTAACATATTCTTAAGTTCTTTTTATCTTGGATGGCAGCCATCTTTTTATTTCTACTGAAGACAGTTTTGCACATTAGTTCACTGGAGTTTCACTTACCAACCGGACTTGAGAAGATAAAGCAAAGTGGATAAGAGACTCGCCCATCATCATGCTGGTACTTGTAGCTATAGACAATGAACGTGTTCTAAAGGTAAGGAAACTAGAGAACTTAAGGGTGGTTTGTGGAATATTCCACAGCTGGCTTGGTTCACAGATACCTGAAGCTAAAACCAAATAAAATGCATGAATCCAGTATGGAAATAAAGTTCTTTCATCTACTATAAATCCCTTCCCTTCTTTATGGCAGAAGTGAGTTTCTAAAAAAGTTCTGCACACCTTTCATTTCACCTCTAGCCTCTATGCCCAGAAGAATGACATAAACGTACTGGCTCAGGCACCCAAAAAATGACAGCAGAAATTTGTTTCTATGTACCAAAACATTATTTTGATCTCTAAGAAAGGATATCGAGGTTGTCTTTCTGGAAGTTCATCTTTTAGTTCATCTGGAGATATGCCCTGTAGGAGTCACAACAATTAGTATTTTAGCTATGTGTTTTATAGCCAAGATGCAATAAATTATTATAGCTTTCACTCGTTTTAAAACTGTATTTATAGTCAATACCAGCACTTAAAAAAAAAACCAGATTATTATGACCTGTTAGTTTAGCGCAAGTATATCTTTTTTCTTTGGCTGGATACACACATACCCATATACACACACACACACACATAAATAATGTACCTATTGAGACCAGGTTTAGCAAAAAAACCCAAAATGTTTATATATTTAAGCTTGGCAAAGCAAAAAGCTACTCCTCCCTCTTACTCAGACGTACCTCATGTTCTTCATCCAGAACCACCAGCTGTTTCTCTTTGTCAATCTTCACTAAACAATAAAAAGAAGGAAACAAAAAAAAGTTAATTTAAATTATGCTATGGGTGGGGGGACTACTGTCGTTCTCTTAGATGCTTTTTTTTTTTTAAACTGGTTGTTTTTCTTTCGCCTGAACTAAATGCAACAAGACCATTAGACCAATTTCCAAATACAGGTACTCCTCGGCTTACAACAGTTCACTTAGTGACCGTTCAGTTACAACGGCACTGGAAAAAAGCAACTTATGACCATTTTTCACACTTATGACCGTCGCAACATCCCCACGGTCATGTGATTTACATTTGGATCCTTGACAACTGATTCAGATTTATGATATTTGCGGTGTCTGGGGGGGGGTCACATGATCACCTTTGGCGACCTTCTGACCAACAAGGTCAATGGGGAAGCCAGATTCACTCAACAACCATGTTATTAACTTAACAACTGCAGTAATTCAACTTAACAAACGTGGCAAGGAAAATCGTAACACGGGGCAAAAACTGATTTAACAAATTTCTCACTCAGCAACATAAATTTGGGGCCCGATTGTGGTCGTAAGTTGAGGACTACCTGTAATCATCAGGTTGCACTGGCTTTTGTCACAGACAGACTAGTTCACACATCAAATTTAGCCAAAGGAGCACTATGTCTGGTTCACGCTCATCTAATTTGTGGCTCTTGGCATTTTTCCAGGGAAGTTGAGACCCAGATTTATTGAACCATTTATTAGTTAAAACCCATAAAGATTCAATGCAGCAATTTCTTCATTAGACACCCCAATGCTACACAAAGGATCCTGGTCCTACCCACTTTGAAACAGAAAGGAGTATTAGGTATGTACACTGCCTTAACTTATTTATAAAAACAATAATGGTGGTATTTTAAAAAAAAATCTAGTTATCTAAATCAGGGGTGTCGAACTGGAGACCTGGGGGTCAGATGTGTCACACGCAGGCCACCCCCACTCAGTCCTGCAAAGGGGAAAATAATGTCATGAAACATCATGTGACAGCAATGTGACACCACGAGTTTGACATCCGTGATCTAAATGGTCTGAGTGTGCCACATCAAGGGTAGTACAGCCCTCCGGCAAACAAAGGCAATATATGTCACTGTTTCTGCATTGTTCCTGTGTATGTAGTTTGGCTTGGGTTTTATGCATTTTGTTAATTGAACCATTTACAAATGCTATAAACATCTGTATCATCATCTTAAAACTTCTGAAATCCCTTCTGGAAACAGGCTTTAAGTCTGGCCATCTTTGGAATGTGGCCTTTGATACGTTGCACAAAGCTGATGTGGTCCTGAAGCCAACAGAATTTGTTGTATGCCAACAAATGAATTTGTTGTATGCTACTTGTATGCCAAAGTCTGCACTCTTTGGAATTTTGCAGCACAGACTGTACATGTGACTCAAATGCAACTAAAACAATGAAAAGGCTACACAGGAAATGTGGATTTTATGTGATTTTGGTTGCACAAAACAAAAGCACACTATATTCAAACCAACAACGTATTCACACCAACTCAAAATAGGGCAAACCTGTACAATCAACTGCTTCTAGATTTGCTTCCAGGACTTAATGGCTTTTTAAAACGTGTGTACGTGTGTGTACACACACATATCCACATGCACACATTTTAAAAAGCCATTAAGTCTTTGAAACAAATCTAAGAGCATACACACACCCACACACCCACACCCTCATTCAGAAACAAAAATCCAAGTTAATTTCTGCCAGAGGAGAGAACATGAGACTGTATTATTCCCCCTTATGAGTGTTGTGAGCCCTCCCTTTCAGCTTACTGATAATGGCTGCATTGTTCGTGTCTTTACGAAAACGAAACTTTCTCAGCTTCTCTATAAGGTCTTCAGCAACATCACAAACCACTAGGGATTCACTCTAAAGAGAAGAGGGGTGGGGAGTGAAAGAGAAAAGGCACAGATGAACAAAAGGACCCTTTATTCCAGCCATAGATAACACTCCAATTCTCCACTGCTAGAGATGCAATGCATA
>JAEANM010019452.1:0-11990 GCA_017656035.1 Myanophis thanlyinensis | reverse complement strand
ACACACACACACAAACTGCTGGTCTACAGAGGAGGAAACTTTGGAAACTGCTGGTTAAATAGTATATCAGTTATCAGAATAGCTATTGTTTGAAAGAAAAGCATTATCTTGGCAAACATTTTTATCACATAAATTCTCTCTAACATTGATAACTGTAATTTCTCCCATATACATGTCCTTTTTAATTTCATTCCATGTCTTAACATAATTATGCTAGTATGCTATACAATTCATATTAGTGATTATAATACGGAAGTATTTAACTTTTTGTCAATATTAAAACCATTTTTGTCATTTGCTTTTCGATGTTCATATACTTTGTTAATATCTTTCCTTTTTAAAAAAAAATTAAATCCAGCTAATACCACAAAGACTGATAGTTTTTTCTATTAGTATTTCAATTCTTTCCAGAGGATCTTCCAAAATTGTCATCAGCAAATTGTTTCTCTTCGGTCCAGCAATTATCTCATTTTGTCTTATATGTCTATCCCATACTTCCTTTTTTAATAATAATTTTATTAAAATTTACATATATAAAGATATAAAACTAATATAAAATATGGAAAACATAGAAAGTTTTACAGAAGCATTTTCCATATGTTTCTGTTATATGTTTCTACATATATTTTTATATAAACTAGAAACCAGATTTACCATTTAAGAATTATTTTATGGCCAGCAGACACATGGGGACCCATCTGTAAACTAGAAGACATGATTTGATTTCTATAAACCTACAGTAGTATGGTTTTTACTTATTCTTGGCTAAGATAGGAATTCATGTGAACCAATGTTTACTTTTGACTCATGTAACATCATGATGGATTGCTAAATCACAAAGAAGGCATATATTTTCATTTGCTCAGCAATTCCATGATGGGCGACATAATTAAAGAGATCAAGTCTAAGAGCTCTTAGGTCTAAGGCTCCAAGGACACAAGAAATGCCTTTGTCAAGCTCAAAAGGACATTTTGGACTGGGGTTTTTCTGCTGAACAGTATTAGCCATTTCTTTGCATATTATACGAGGCCTTTTAGCTTTGACACATTTTTCCTTCTTTTGCAAGCTCGCCGGGTTGGAGGAATGGGGGTTGATGAAGCCGACTCGGGATTGTTATCTAGTTACATTCTTTTAGTAATAGTTCTCATGGGAAAGTTTCTCTGGGCAGTTGACACCTGTGGTGGAAAGTCTTAGGTGAAACATTGGAACTCTTTTTGAAGGGGTTGGTGAGAATTTAACATGTGATAATTAGTGGGGTGGAACTTTCAGTTTTACTTGGGTGGAGAAAGCCCAGGAATTTTAGATTCGGGATTTCTCCAGACCATACCAGAACAATGTCTTCAATAAAATCTTATTATTTGGATTTTGTCTCTTTGGAATTCTGATTGCGTTGCTGATGTTGTATGGACAGCTTTTTTGGATTTAGCTAGGCTCTCCTTGTCCAATAAACAGTCATGGTTCAGATGCTTCCTAATCCAAAGTACACTGTCTCTGTGTATCTAAACTCTGATTAAGCCCAGCTGAGAGCCATTTTAGTATAGTAGTTATAGCACTGAGCTAGAAACTGGGAGAGGGTGAGTCCTAGTCCTAACCTTAAAGTCAGCTGAGCGACCTTGGACCAGTCACACTTTCTCAGCTCTAGAAAGATGAAGGTTATACCAAACTTTTGAAAAACCTTGCCAGGAAAAAACTAGTCCAGGCAATCACCAGAAGTAAAAAACTGACTCAAAAAAAAAAAGCCCAATTAAACAACTAAAAGCGAACATAATAGAGGTGTAACAGAATATGCCTGTTGAGCCAGAAATGGATAGAAACATGTATTTGCCTCTTGTAATCCTGGAATCCCAAGAATAGCCAAGGAAATTGATGGAAGTCCTAGGTTTCAGTCTCAGTTCTCAAGTTAGGTTTTAGAAATCCAATTCAATCCCTGCCCAACTAAACTCTGGAACACTGCCTTCAATCAATAGAGATTATGCAGTAGCACCATGTAAATTGCAAGAAATCAGTTCATGCTTGTGTTATGGGGATTCTTTTCTTTCCTTAATCATACAGTGGGAGGGGGGGAGATGAGAGGGGGGGAAAGTGTGTCTGTAAGCAAAAGTAGCATCAGAGATAACAGGTAATCTGATCCACTTGGGGCACTGGATTTGCTTCACTCATGGTGCAATTCCCAAGAGAATGTGATCATTGATCCCCAATATAGATAGTGCTGAACTAAACAGTGGTCTCTAATGGCTTAAGTAAGGATGGGACAATGCCATAGGCATAATTTCTGTTCATTAGTAACAACTAACGTGGAACCTACAGATTCAGACACATTATAACTCTAAAAGCCAATTGTTGAAGGTAAGGACACACATCGGCTAGCTGTGATTCGAAATATGATATATTTCAACTCCAATATAGATTTGGGTATTATTCTTTTAATCTGAATTGATTGGATACTTTTTGGATTTGGACAGTGAGCCTCTTACACTAGAATATGAAAGGGAAATCAGTAGCGGTCATCCCTTTTGCACAGCTCTCATTTTTCTCAGGTCTCTGGAATCTGAGTCCTCCATAGCAGGGATCTCCATCCGTGGCAGTTTTAAGACTTGTGGACTTCAACTCCCAAAATTCCTCAGCCAGCAAAACAAAGCTGGCTGAGGAATTCTGAGAGTTGAAGTCCACAAGTCTTAAAGTTGCCAAGGTTGGAGACCCCTGAGCCATAGCATTGTTAGGACCAGGGGAAAGACTGGCAATCTGCCTTCTTTGAAAACCGCAGGCACTGAATGCTTAAGTCCAGGAAAATGAATTAAATAGGATTGGCTTTGGTGGTTCTGTGTCCCATTCTCATCAAGGGGAAGAGGCTTGTTGGTAGGTAATTTGAGAGCTAATTTTGGATACACCAAATATTCTAAATTCCAGGACACTGGAAAAAAATTGCTAAGTAGTCTCAAGGAATCTAGTCAGCCTGAGTCATCTGAAAAAAAAAAACTGAAAAAAGAATAGCTATTCAGTATTACTGGACAAAATTCTGGTAATGTAATTTTCCAAGGTAGTTGCATTTATCGGAACAGCAAAGAAAATACAGCTATTGAGAAGTGTTTGCTGCAAATATTGTGACATACTGAACAGATTAGGAATGAATCTGTGCTTTGTAAATAGTGAAGAGCTAGAAAATAAAATCACTTCTACAGTAAAATGAATGTAGGTACATTTAACCTACTACCAGAGTATTATGGAAAGGATAAAGAGAAAAAATTGCATGGCAGGATACACATACCATGAGAAGTGTATATAGCTTCTGTAAAAGATATCTGTTTAAGGTATTGCCAAAATGTAGTGCATTACAACGAGATGCAACAGGTAAAGTGGAACATAAAATTCTCATACAGTCTCTCCTATGTTCTTCTCAGATTCTACTCAAAATGATCCTCTTAGACATCTCTGTAATTAGAAACTAATGAAGCTTCATTGATTTTTCAAATCAAGAATTCTTAAAATCACTGGTTTATCCCACTAACCCTTTCGCATAATCAAAGATTCCACATATGTATCTGGCCATAGTTTCTCTGCTGCTAAAGTATAGTCCTTAACCAAATATGCATATTAAACTGAAATTCACTCCCTACCTTAGGAGAAATTCTAAAATTGATGTGTTTATACTATACTACAGTATTGGATTCATTCCAGCGAAGTCAGTCGTCCAAAAGCATCCTGAAAAGATGGACAACAGCATAACACAGAACAAATCTTTTCCTACAGGGAAGCGATCTTTTCCACCGAGGGCCTCTTGTATCACTTTCCAACAAGCAGAGAAACACCTTGTACTAAGAGAAAAATGATGGGATGCAAATAAAGAAATACTATTCAGTGAAAGAGAATCGCTATCCATTTCTTCAACTACAAGGAAAAAAATACCACCACCACCCCAGTAATTTTAATAGGTACAAAATGGGTAATAAACTAGGCTGATTGAAGGGAGAATAATCTGGGTTATATAGGTTAACAAGAGGGGGGTAAGTCACTCACCTCCCAATAAGAAAGCCAGACTGGTCTAACAGTCAAAAATGATTTTACAACCTGTTCTTTGTACTGAGAAACCATAGTTTCCCTACTGCCATCAAAATGACAAGGAAATTGTCAAATTGACATTAGCACAATTGCTGCTTGTTAAAGCCACACAGTCTTGGCTGCCTTTCCAACTCATTTTTCATGATACCAAGGACCCTTCTCACAAGGAAGTGGTCTAAGGGATGGTTGTGGACCATGAGAAACTGTAGACTGCTTTTAAATGTGGTTTATCAAGGTGTAATATAGTTTCTTTTTCAGCCAAGGGGAAGATTGTAGGTGTTAAAATAGCTTGTCAAATATTTTTGGAGACATTTTGTTCATGATACAAAGATTCTGTGCTTTTTTTTCCAATATTTTTTTTATATAACATGTATTATTATAATCATCAATCTATCTGTTGTTGTATAATAATGTTCCTTAGCAGGGAGTCACATTTTAAAGAAAGAATAATAGTCCTTTCATGCAAAATGGGATACAGAGACATTTCCCAGAACTGCAAGGAAAATACCATTTCACTGAATGTACGATGAGAATTCTTTCCAGAAAGCTGATGAAATGTTGACTGGGTAAATTTCACGATGCTCAAACAACCAAAGGTCTATCAGCCCAACAGATTCTTTCATTCCCGTGGATGGAGACAGTGGAATTTTCATAACCTACTTAATATCCTGTAATTCATTCATTCCTAACAGCACTGCTATTCATAAGATTTGCAGGGGAGGGAGGAGGGGAGAAGAGAGAAAGAAAGAAAACTGTCCTTCTGGAAATTGATGCAAACGACATTAGTTCCAGAGCAAAAAGGCTAATGTCTCCTAAATGTTTATTCTTTGGGCACAATCATTGCACTGCACTTCCACTGGTGGTGGAAACTACTGAGCTTTTATATCTCCAAATTAAATAAATGCATTTTCTCAGCCAGGTCACAGGACCATGAATAGGTCTCCTATTATGCTGTGAAAATAATTCAGGTATTACGACCTGATGTGCCCTTGCAACAAAATCAGTAACTTCTTGGTACTCCTGAAATTCAATTCATCTCTCAGCCATAACATGAAAAGTCTTAGAGAATGTAGCTTACTTGTGTGAAAATGTTGAAATGTTGCAGCTGCCAATGGACTGATATGAAAAAAGGGATACAAGTATTAGAAATCACTTGAATAAGTCAATATGTGAATAACCAAAAAGGCCAAGTATAAAAAGTGGAAAGAAGGACACATAACCAAGACAGAATACCAACATATAGCCTGAATCTGTAAAGATGAAATAAGGAAAGTTAAGGCTCAGAATGAACTAAGACTTGCAACAAATGTCAAAACTAATGTTAAAGGAAGTCTCTTTAACATATAAAAAAACTGAAAAAGTCAAGGAAATGAGCAGAGAAGATGGCAAGGAAGTGATAGTCAGCAGAGCGAAAGTAAAACTGCTGTAATTCATTCTTTGCATCTCTTTTCACCCAAAACAGCCTAACCTACCAAATGCAGAACCATAAAAGACAGACTTAGGAATACAAGTTAAAATATGTGAGAAAATGGTAAGAGAGCACCTGTCTATCCTAGACAAGTTCAAATCACATGGACCAGATGGATTACATTCCAGAGTTCTGAAGGAGCTGGCAGATGTGATCGCAGAAGCCCTGAACCATATCTTTCAAAGATCCCACAGCTACCAGAGAACTAGACTTGAAAAGTCCAGCTTATCTCTTTCAACTTTGATATTAAAGATATAGTTTTGCATTAAAAAAAGCCATGCCAAAAATAGGTGAACATTTTTTTCCAGGCTTGATACCTTAGAATAAAGAATGCAGAGCCATATTTGAGGGCCACTACCATACTTTAAGGGGACGCAGTGGCTCAGTGGCTAAGACACTGAGCTTGTTGATCAGAAAGGTCAGCAGCTCGATGGTTCAAATCCCTAGCACCGCATAACAGAATGTGCTCCCATTACTTGCTCCAGCTTCTGCTAACCTAGCAGTTCAAAAGCATGCAAAAATGCAAGTAGAAAAATAGGGACGACTTTGGTGGGAAAGTAACAGTGCTCTGTATGCCTTTGGAATTTACTCATGCTGGCCACATGACCATGGAATCGTCATCAGACAGCGCTGACTCTCTGGCTTAGAAACTGAGATGAACACCGCCCCCTAGAGCCAGGAATGACTAGCACATATGTGCGAGGGGAACCTTTATCTTTTCCTTTACCTTACCGTACTTTAACTGATCACAATAGAGATAGTGACCCCTTACATATTTCCACCCCAGCTCAGATTTAGATGAATCTGCAGTGAGGTTGATACGAGAAAGCTGGCATAAAGCTCCATCATATCAAATTGTGCTGATTTCAGCAAGGTCACTAACGGAAGCCTTGTCCTTTGGTTCCTGTTTCTTCTTGCCTCTTGTGGAAATCCAATTAAATTGCCTTGATGTGGAAACACATTTAAAGAAAATGGATGCAGTGAACCACCCTTCAGGAGTGCCAAAAAGTGACTCACTGAAATTACTTGCAGGTGGCCTTCAGCTTAGAAAACAATCTGTGGCTGCACAAAAGAAAATCCCATGTCAGCCAAAAAGAAAAAAAATCTATGTATGATAAATTGCAGAGGTTTCTTTTAAAAAAAAAGAGGTTTACTCTTTTTTAAATCCATTAAAACTGCTTCCCAGTCTTTGGGGAACTGTTTCTGGAGACTGTCCAGAAGTTACTCCTGAGTTTCTTGGAATACAAGGAGGAGGGGAATAAAGATGGGGAAAATAATATGTGATTTGCTTGGAAAAATATGTATGACTCTAGCCCTAAAATATAGGCTTCAGCCCTTCAGCTGAGCGACTTTAATACCTATCCTAGGTCCTAATTATAAAGCATAATTAAAATTATAAATCCTGCTGTCAGCAAAGGCTTGATGTTTAGATATTCAGCAGCCTCCACTGGTATTTAAGAGTCCAGTTTGGTTATCACAATTGTTTAATTAATGCCTGTGGTCTGTTACTAGGAGTTCTGCCAGGCCCCACCAAACCTAGCCTTGTCTTTCTGCCTCAAACTCCTTTTGTCTACTCCAACTAAAAATTTCACTCAGCACCTTGAAGGCTCTCAAAAGAGTTAGTTGTTGGGAGAGATGAAATACACGTACATACATATATACTTAGAATTCAAAGCATTTGTTAGAACACAAATTGAGCCATGTTGCGAAGTGCCGCAACTGACTCCACAAAGCTGACCTTACAGTTAACGTCACTGAAAATTCCATAAGAAAGTCTCCCAGAGTTGCGGGTGTTCCATTGCTGAAGGTTTTTAAGAAAAGACTGGACAACCATTTACTTGGGATCATATGAGGACCCCTGCCTTGGGCAAGGGGTTGGACTAGAAGACCTCCAAGCAAGAAGACTAGGAGACCTCCTGTTCTGTGATTCTATTTTTATTTCTATAAATATCCGGGAAGAGAAGCAGGAGGTGGATAAAAAAAAGGGGGCATTAGAAGATGAGACATCAAGTTTCATTTCACTGTACAAAGGTATCTTGCCTTGTCAACCTAATTCTTCCAGTCAGCATTGTCTATTTCAACTTTCTTCAATGTGGACATCCGCCAGATGTGTGGACTTCAATTCCTGGAATTTCCTAAGTGGCATGGTCATTGCAACTTGAAATTGATGTCTACGTATCTGAAAGCACCCAGGGGTTCAGGAAGTTTAGAATTTCCTATGTTGGCTGAGGAATTCTAGGAGTCCACACAGCTTAAATTTGCCAAGGCTGAGAAACACCGATGCTCAAAACAACTGCCTATGTGGTTCAAGACACAGATAGTAGCACCTGAACATTGTACTTTTATTGTCTTAAGTAACTATTCCATGGATGAGTTCTGGCCTGACTTACTAATATACGGTTCTCAGCAATCACCACGAGTGCAGTGGCTCACAAGGTTAGGACACTGGGCTGATGATAGGCAGGATCAAGTTCAAGACATAGTTGCTGCCATGGGATGGGATAAGCTCCTGTTACTCGCTCCAGCTGCTGCTGACTTAGCTGTTCGAAAGCAGACAACCCTGAGTAGATAAATGGGTGCCACTTTGGGTGCCACCTTAATGGGGACATGAAAGGTGCCCCCAGCTGGGCATTCCCCAAGCAACAGTGATGTCACCGTTCAATCTTTTCAAGTGCTTCAAGTGCTCCCGACACAACTGCAGTAGTAGCAACCACCTAATGGTTGATTTATTTGTTATGTTTCCACTCTCATGGCATAATCCATTCTATTGAAGAATTAAAAGCAAACAGAGAAACAGCATCATGAAAAATAAAAAGACATGAACATAAAGAAAGCCCTTGTGGATCAGGCCAAGCCCATTTCAATCCAGCATTTTGTTTCTTGCACAGCCAACCAGATATTTCCAGGGATTCTTTTAAGCAGGAAATGCCCTCTCAGATGATTAGTTCCTTGCAATTGAAATTGTTCCTTATGCAACTGGAAATATACTACATATTAAACCTGGAAGAAACATATATTTTACAAGTTTTATGAATTATGAGTAGATCTGTCCTCCATGACTTTTCCCAGTTTCATTTCAGAGCTATCCAAAAGGGTGGCCAAAATCACCAAGAAGTCATCCTCTCAGTGCAATGTAGATTCATGCCATGAAAAACTGGCTGACAGAAGAAGTATGCCTCTTCCTGCCACTATTACTACCAATATAGAAGTAATTTCTGCCTGGTTATGGAAGGTTAATAAATACACACTTAAGAATAAAACCAGGAGCATGAAAGACAACTTTCCACTAAATCTTACTCACATTCATATGTGAGGCAGGGTAAAGATTCCTCAGCCATTTTTACAGGAACTGTAAACAGGACAAAAAGCAGGAAACATTTCCAGTGGAAATTTACATATCTCCCATTCTTTCTTCTAGTTGTTTTTGCCACGCTCATGTTTTCCAGAGTATCGCTTGGAATGCATAGCCTACTATTTGAGCTAAGGTATATTGCTTACCATTGCACTAAAGCTAACTCATTGAGAAAACAATTTTCTGGAAGGAATAAAAATGCATTTTACTTAAGAGATTCATAACTGACACACTTTTGTTTAAGAACTGAACTAAAGATGGGCAGTTTATAGAATACAGTTGCAATGGGGTCATTTTGTCTCTGAAGCTGTCTTTTGTTTCTATAGAAAAAAAAAAGAAACAAGAGAAACATTTAATAGTTTGATTAGTTGTTTTCATCCAAACAGCTCCTTGGACTGCATCATATACAGACTAACTATTTTAGTCCATTAAACTTTGAACAAATAAACAACCTTTTTTAGATCTGCTTCATCAAGCTAGGACTAGAGGTCTGTAATTAAATCTTTCGGTTATTCCAAACTGCAAAATAAGTAGAAGAAAGAATTGGAGGTATATTCATTTCTATTCCAAACTAAATCTTAGAATGGAAGGGAACTTGGAGATCATAAAGTCTAATCTCTCCCCCCACCCCAGTGCAGGAGTACACTACTGTAGTGTACTATAGTGGTTAGAACATCTGCATATAAACTACGGTAATTGTACAGTTTGACTTCCAAAAGTCTTGAAGATAGCCATTTTCCCTAATAAAATCCAACTGAATTTTACTGCTTTATGCAACAGAGGAGGAAATTTTTTAAACAAATTTAATTGCACTAATTATTAATATTGAACTACATTTAAATTCTTTCACACCAATTCTATAGAGCTTGTACCAATAATCCATTTAGTCAAGCATTAACTTCCTTGACCAGCAGAAACTCTCCAATGTCTTCAGTAGAGTGCAAACCCATACGCCTAATTTGACTCCAAGTACATGTGCATGCCAAGAATTTGGTTAATGGGCTTTCTCCAGTCAATTCTCACAAGATTATTATGAAAATAATAAGAATTCTTGGTATATTCATAGTATCAGAAGTATGGAGTCAGAAAAGACTAACAGAAAAAGCAATAAACTATCTTCAAGAGGTATCTATCCAGCTTTTTCTTAAAAAAAAAAATCTTCATAAGATGGAGAAGCACCCATCTCTGTAGATAGACTGTTCCACTGTTTGTACAGGTCATCTCTGTGCAAAATTTCTCCTTATATTTACACAAAATATTGTAATTGCAACTTATACTCATTATTTCTGTGGAAATCAAAATAATTCCTGACCATCTTTTCCATGTCACCCTTTGATGAACAAATATGTATTTCCAAAGAGAGTCATTAAAACTTTGTGTAGAACCTGCCCAAACAAGGGAGGACGAGCAACCGTTTTTTTAAAAGTAATGTGAGCAATACATAACTTAGAGGAAACCAAGCCTTCAATAGATGTATGCCAAGAAATATACAAGTAATATGTCTTAACAGAGAAGAAAGGGAGGGGGAAATACTGAGAGTCTTTATTTTCAGAGCAGCAAAATGTGACAGATTAAAGCTGTGTTATGTGCCTAATAAACTTCTTTGTGGCAGATCTCAAATTTATCAAGAGGCAAGGACGTCATAGATCCAAAATTGTTGCGGAAGTACCAAACAATAGTTCATGCTTTCTGCATGCCAACCAAACCATGTTACGTGCCTCTTTTACCTAAGCCTCTGATTTAGACATGTTCAAGCCTGTGTGTGATATCATCAGGAAACATGACTAGTCAACAACATTAAAACAACTGTAAGAGGGAGCTGCCAGCAATAGAATAGCCTTTTATACAAAAGAAATCAGTCCCAGTATGATGCCCATACCAAACTTTCTTATGTGATCTCTAACATTACACCTCTCACATACACAACTGAAGAGAAAGATTTGCATTCTTTGAATGTTGCAGCAATGTTTAGTAAAGAACAGAGTTCAGATTGATTTCAAAGGCAATTTCCACAGCCCTTTATCCTGCACTATCTACCATCATAGCAACTAAATTACCCCACACGATGCATGCATATTGAGTTTCCAACATGCCTAGCAAAAGTCCCTTATCTCTTGACAACTTCCATTCTCCACATCTTAAATCTGTTGATTGTTTCCATATCAGAACATAATGAAAAGCTACAAATCAATGAGCTAGTTCAACTATTCTTGTTATTTACTTCTAGTTAGCTGCAGCCCCGTGTTTTGTTTGAAATTGTGTCAACCTGCCCGGGAAAAGGATTATTAAAGCTGAGGCAGTCAAGAGATTCTTGAGAGACAATAGGGAATAACAGAGAGTAAGAGTGGAAGCAGTCTAATGTTTTGTGAAAATGTCCATCCTATCACATACTCCTGACATTCCAGATGGTCTCAAGAGTTCATACTGTCTGGAAATAACAGTGATTCCAATTCCATTAGCAGAGAAAATATGTAGCTCAGGACAGAACACTTGGATTCTTCATGTTTTTCAGTAGAGGTTTCATTATCAGGATAAGTAATGCAACTCTATTCTCCCATGCACTGATGTTGTTACCTAGCCTGGTAATGAAACATCTGCCAGAAAACATCCAAGCTCAGAGAACCTCCAGAAGCCAAAAAATTAGTGAGCATGATTCAAATGTCCATAAATGTATTTATTATTTAGTATCTTCTGTTTGGTCTTGGAGCAAATGGTTTGACTAACTAAAAGTATCTTCTCTTTGACAACTTTTCTACAATATAAAAGAATGTCATATAATATGTACCCATTACTTTATTTTATTTTATTTTTAATTCCATGCCAGATGAGGGGTGATTTGGCAGATTGTTTCCACGATGTGTAGTAATTCAGGGCTGGGAGAGTCTCCAGCTTCATTCCACATCTCCATGGCCATGCAGCCAGATTTTTGTTTTGTTTTGGAGGACTGTTGATAAGGGGACATTTCTCTTAGAAACATTTGTGTTATGGTAAATGGGACATGACACTGAGCTCCCACAAAGAACTGGTTGTTCTAAGGCAGGGATGGGCAATTACGGCTCCTTCATGACTCGTGGACTTCAACTCCCAGAATTCTTGAGCCAGCCATGCTGGCTC
>JAEANM010019451.1:0-12361 GCA_017656035.1 Myanophis thanlyinensis | reverse complement strand
GACAGAGATAGAGATGATAGAGATAGATAAAAGGCTCTGGGAAAAGAAATACAAAAGCAGATTCACCCACACACATATCTAACTCATATATTAGGTTTTTTTCATAGTTGCTGGGTAACTAATACTTTACATCTCAACATACTTTAGCCAGGTTTTTTTTTTCTTTTTATACTGTGTAACAGTTTATAATTCTGTGCACAGGCAACTGAAATTGAATCTAAAGCCAACCTACTATCAGACTAACAAGATCTCAGTTATGATTAACGTAAAGTAACACAAAAATGATTTTATCTGATAGAGCAATCATTTTTTATTCTGTTCTCAACTATGCACTTCCTATATCATTTTGGCAGTAGCATTTGAGATCAAAATCATGCCAGGAGCTATAGAAGCAATTACTGATTTAAACAGCTGAAAAGCAAGGAGATACTCCTTTAGGATGGTAGGATTAGGATAGGAAATGCAACTTGAAATCTACCATATGTAGCTTGTCATTGACCAACATTTCCTCTACCCCAGAAGTTAAGGCTTAGACGGAAGTCATGGCATCAGTTTGAGAGTAAGGCCTTCTCGTGCAACTGAACTGCAACTTACTTGTTGCCTTTTAGTATTGAAGCAGCTTCGGCTTCAGTCTGTTATCTTATGAACATATAGGAAGTAAGTAAATAATAAAATACCAAGTAAGAAATAAGAAAATATGATGGAAATGCTCCCTTTAAACTTGATTGATTCTCATCTTTTGCTTTGTCATATACTTGGATTTGCTGAATGGGGGCATTCATGCTTTGGGGGGGACAAGAGGGTCCATGCTTACCTTTCAATTTTTGCTCATGGTAAGAGGGGTATTTTGTTTGTGAAGTGTTTGTTGTTCATCACCTTAAGAATTTTTTACATCTGCAACAGAAATACAGTGGCTATCCAGACGTTGCTGGACCTCATTTGTTATGCAAGAACCCTTCCCTTCCCTTTCTTTTTGGGTGCCTGTGAGTCAGTGTTGACTTTTGGTGACTGTCTGGACAAGTCCCTACAGTTTTCCTGGCAATATTTTGAACATGGTTTGCCTTTGCCTCTTCCTTAGCGTTGGGAGAGAGTGATTGGTTTAATGCCTTAGATGACACTAGAATTCACAGTCTCCCATTTTCTAATCTGGTATCTTAACTATCACATCAAAACTGGCTCTCTAAGAACACCGTGCTCATATTCTGTATGTATTTCAAATGGTTTTTACCATTTAAAGTAGAGTGTGATTTAAGATGCATACAAAATTGGCATGTATCACAGATTCTCACTTAGCAGAGAGGCGATATTTGAGGGAGAGAGGATTAGAACATAAAATATTGCTGAGTGTTATGCTTATTTACAGATATCCATGTTTAGTACACGCAGAGATGGACATCCTAGCACTGATAAGCAGGTCTTCTACTCACAGATTAGTCAAATGCATCTGTAAGAGATACGGTTAGGGAAGAAGACAGCTTTGAGCTTAAAGACCCCAGCTTTCGCAATATGGTTGGAAAAGAAGAGATTAAGTCTCTTGTCTTAGTCTTCTAGTCCAGATGATCATTTTCTCCCCCTGCAGAGATGGGGAATTGTGGTCCTCCGTATGGAATTGAAGAATTCTCAGATTTAACAGAACTCGGTTTTTTAACTGAGAGTTCTTCAGAACTCTAATACTGCTAGGAAATATACTAGTTCAGCAGCATCTAAAATCCATTACTTTAGGTTCCTATCTTAATATTTGTAGAAACAATGCTTCCTAGTGATACCTGTCTCATAGTTACTATGGCCCCAGTTCAAACGGAATGATGGTTGTTGCTGTTTTTTTGTCCAATCCACTACACTATAACCCCTACACACATAATGAATACCTCTACTGTACATACATAACCTGTAATAAGTGTTGTGAGAAAATGTTTCATATCCTTAGTGTGTACAAATAAGTCCTGCTTATTTTCTTATCTGTTGAAAGGATATCTTTGGGCTATTTAAGCAATAGTCTAGACAGACAGAAAGACAGACAGACAGACAGACAGACAGTTCTAGCCAAATATGACCCCCAAATTTAACCAGTACATTTATCATATTAATCAAATCCAACAGCATTTTTGAAGAGTGGTCTCATTTCTAAAATAAATCTCAAAGGTGCTTTCAAAAGGCAATTAGAGTTTCCTCACCTGGACGACTGAGAATCTCCACAGACATTTACTAAAATATATTTTCATACAAGTTTATCTTTTATAGCAAATAGAACAAGCTGTCCATATGAAACCATTGAATTCCTGGACATTCTGTTCTAGTTTGCATTCAGTAGCTGAATTCTTTCCTATGAAAGAAGCACCTTGCCTGGCCAAAGTGAGAGTGTGGGATGCCACAGAAAAGTTTGAAATGAGAAAGGACCAGAAATATTTCCAATGGACTTGGCAACCACATTCAATTTTTGGAGCTCTAATTTTGGAAAACGATGAGCTTTTCCTCACTAAGGAAACTTAGGAGAACCTAGGCCTTTTGGTAATAGGCATATCTGCAAGGATGATGAGTGTGATGAATTGTCCTAGCACTCTCCTCCATGTTTTCTTTGCAGCTGCTGGTTATCTTGCAGTACAGAAAAAAGCTGTAAAGGAGGGAGGGCGGGTCAGCAGGTTGTTAATGACTCATAAAAATAACTGTAGGTGAGCTGGTACTTATCTGACTGTCTTCCTTCTCTGCTTCCTTTACTTCACCTTTGATTCCTCTTTATTCACCCTACTTCTGCTACCACACCAACTTCCTCACCTCCGTATTTCTTTTCTCTTTTTTAAATCCTCTTTTGTGACTGATTTTTTTAATCACCTTTCATGGTTTCTTAGTTGGATTCTTCCATCTTATAGTTCTAGTGTGTCCAAGTAGTAGAAAACTGAAAGTAAGATGTACTGATATACCTGAAGGCATAGGGGAAAGGTTGGAGTATCGTTTGGCTAAGAAGGCTTGTTATTAAGTTTAGGGCTATCATAACCACAACCAGAGTCATTTAATTAAGTATCACTTCAGAAGGCAGGTTGTAACATGGATTTCCTAATTATGGTGATGAGTTAAAGTAACTGAACATGCCTCCTTTTGATTTGCTCAAAGAACCTTCATTGGACTCTTAATAATGATTTTTAAAACCAACTGCATGGTCCTGACCCATTTGGGAAACTGAGATCAGAACAAGGAACTTAAGAGAATTGTGTGCTTGGGAAGCCATCTTCCCCAGCAAGAATGTCAGCAGTTTGGTAGTAAGCTTTTTATAACCATTCCTTGTTTCTGCTATTTCCTTTTGCCAGAGGTGCTACATCATGGCCATTTTAGGAAAATGGCTCATAGGAAATGGCTCACCCACAGAAAATGCATTCAGTGTCCTTTCACATCCTTTGTTAACAGCAACTTTTGCTGTGACCCATAGACAGATCTTTTGAAAAGCTTGTCAACTTCCCACTTCCCCTAGGTAGCTTAAGAGAGGCAGGCAAGTGACCTAAGCATCACGGTTTTATGAGAGGCTAAGTAAACTCTATTCTAGGAAGTGGCTTGACTAATTAGTTTTCATTCAGTGCCTAGAAAAAGCAGATTAAAAGGCCCCAATCTTTACAGATTTGTTTTCAGGCGCTGCCATCTTGTGTTAAATTCAAGCAAAATTATTAGATCAGCACTGTGCATTAATTATATTAGAAGTGAGCTTCTCGCAATGTTGAGGCAATTGTTTATTTTCCTATTTTTTTTACAATAACAAGGCACTTTGTACTTCGTTTGCCCTCTGTAGAGTGAGTTCTGTGAGACAGTTTAGAGCTGGCCAACTTCCTGCTCAGAGCGTGTTTGTACAGGGTGTTTGAAGCCCAATGAACTGCAACCTGAAACTTTGAAGTCTTTCAATAAATTCCTTTTGCATGCAATCATTTGCAATTGCAAAGCAAAACTGCGTACAAGGAAGGCTGCAACCTCATCTTGTGACATTTATATTTGGTTTGGGAAAAACAGGTCTTGTATAGAAAAGAGTAGAAAGTCTAGATTTTTTTTTTCTATTCTAAAGCGGTGTGTTATAAAATCTTTAACAGCAACCGCATACACATTCCACTAGAGCAGGAGCACTGAAAGCCCATGTAAATTGTTGTACAAAATGAAATCAGGTGCTGTGCAGGTGACAAATTGAAATGGTGCCATACAGGTGGCAAATTCTTCCAGTTCAGTATAATTTACAATCTGTAGGGATGTGATTGATGTAGACCAGCATGGCTGGCTGGGGAATTCTGGCAGCTCAAGTTCACACATCTTAAAATTGCTGAGGCTCAGAAACGCTGACATAGAGTCATATCTCAGCTCCATACTGCTGTCAATTTGCTTTGATTATGATAAACACCCTCGGTGAGGAAGACTAATGTACTTCGGTTTTATTTTAGGCAAATTTATTTCAGGCTATTTATTCATGCCATACAAAAATATGTTTATATAAGTGTTCTAATTACAGTTTGTAGGCTTTATGTCATGAAATATTTCAGGAATCTATGAAACATGTGCAGTACCCTGCTTTTAAGTTGATCCCTGTGAAAATGGGAGGGAGGAGAAAAGATGCTTGCCCTCTTTTCACCATTATTGCTATTTTCTCATTGCTTATCTACTCTGCTGCTTCCTGTTGTTAGCAATTCACAACTTCACTCAAGGGTAGGGATGTGCCCAACTATTTGATCAACATTATTTCTATTGGCCGTTTTTAATACTAGTTTGGCCTTTGTTTACTAAAAGGGTGGTGGAAGAGAACAATATGATTTCCTTTTCCAACATACATCAGTTCCCTTCAATCAGATGACCTCTGTCCGTCTTGAGCATCAACTTCCTTTACCTTTAGCCAAGAAGACTTTGCCATACAAAGTCATGAAATCTGTAGGCCCAACATATCTGGAGGGCACCTGTTTGGGAAAGGATTACACCAGTATCAATATTAGGGTGACTATTTTACTCCACTATTTTACTCCACTATCCGCTGAGGATAGAGTTAGGTGGAAACAGATGATTCACTGTGGTGACCCCTAACGGGAACAGCTGAAAGAAGAAGAAGATTTTACTTCATTATTTGAAGGACTTTCCAATCCAAGTCTATAGATAAAGAGAAGTTTTCAGTTGCCCGTTTAGTATTAGTTCTTATATAATAAAACTGGACAGAGAGATGCAGTGCATTTTTATTTAGATTATCCTTATGATTTGTAAAAGCTTTCAATGTATAATATACCATGCTAAAATATAAATTGACATTTAAGTAGGAGGTAGAAGAGAAAAAAATTCATATGATCACTTTTTATTAAATTCATAGAAGGCCTAACTTCAAGTATATCTATCTATTTAATCAATTTCCCTGAAATAGTATGTACCCTAAATAATAGGAAATAAAACAACCTGCAATTGAAATAAGACACAGACCATGGGGAGGCCTATCTAAAGCTTGTTAACAAAACTGAAGATGATGTAATTTCCTTCATACTTCTTGATAGACAAAACTCAACATTAAATTCTGGTTGGCCAAGGAAACCAGGCTTCTGAATCAATCTATTTCTGCTTTTTTTCCTGAATCAAAGATACCTCTAATTCCTTCTGAACTAAAATTACCTTTCTGAATTAATACACTCCACATGTGTTGGAATTATAAGTACCCATTACAAATGCTGCTGCCCACAAGGATGCAAATTTGGGGGATTCTGGACCTGAATTTATCTAGAAGTCAGTTGATTGTTAAGGACCTTTAAAGACAGTGCATGAGGAAACTAACAGTTTGATTATAACTGGTTGGGGTTTTTGGTTTTTTGTTTGTTTGGTTTATTTTTTTTTTGAAGGATACAAAACAATACTTCTGGATAGCTTTGTTGATAACATTATTTATTGCTGGTTTTGCTGCTAACTAGGTAATTCATATATGCTGAGGTGGCATCAGCACCAATGCATTGTCACAGCGAAACATGTGAACCCTGGCAGGGTTAAGATTTAAACCTGTGTTTCTCTGGTTCAGCATCTCCACATAAGTTCTCTGGCTACTGATTTCATTGGTATGTTTTCTGGCTTTTCAGATGATTCAGCTTTTTGAATGAATTGCGAATAAGAAGTCTAATGCAGCACATAAATAGGAGGAACAATTAATCCCATTAGAATTCTTCCTTTGTAAAAATAGATGGATAGTTTTCTGATGTGCACTTCCAGGATTCCATATCCATGTATAACTTTGTACTCTCTATGTTTCTTCTTCCTCAGATATCTCAAGAAGTGCAAGCTTGTCTGAAATAGAGCTGAAGGAAGCAAAAGAGAGGAGCCAAAGAATTGTTGCTCAGTTGACCAATCCACCAAGTTCCAATTCCAAAGGGGTCCTGTTGTTTCATAGACGCAAGCAAAGAGTGAATGCATTCACCTTAGACGCCCCGAAGCCAACCAAACCAGAACGAGGAGCTGCGGTAAAAGACCCCAAAGCTGTCACTCACCCTTGCACTCTGAGCCATGGGGAAGAATCGCATCTGAAGCAGACTCCAAAACCAAACAAGGAGCTGAACGCTTCATTCTGCCTCAATAATTTTGGACGCTGGGGGCAAAAAGTCGCCATGGAAAAATATGAGGAGGAACTGAGTATGCAACATCCCCTAGATAATGCCCAGGACCTTCTGTGGAATAAGGAAAAGAGTGAGACGATTCTTTATTCAATAAACCCAACATCCTCTAAAGATATTCCAGAGGAAGATTTTCAGCAGATCCCGCTCAGTGTATACCTTAAAGAGAATACAGGGACAAGTTCAACTAATGGAATACATGAACCTCTCAATGAGTTTGGAAAAATGCCCATGGTTGAGCAAGGACCAATTATGGGCAATACAGAAAACATCCCAGCTAAGACTGAAGGTGAGGCTACCCCTAACATTGAGAAAAAAGATACCATTCTTGAAAAAGAACTGTATCTTCTGCACATGGATCAGGAAAATAATGTTCTCAACAAAGAACTGTATCTACCCATAGGTAGTGAGAAAAACAACAATATCCCAGACAAAGATCGGTATGCAGCTGTTATTGATAGGGAGAATAATATTGTCCTCAACAAGACACCGAGTGAACCAGTCATTGACAGAAAGGAAAATGGAGAGCTACCCTACATGGAACAGGATGAGTTGGTCACTGAAAATGAGAACATTTTCCCCACTGCTGACACTGAAAAAGCCACCGATGTATGCTCTAATGAAACCAGCACACAAAATCATAGGCAGTACTGTGAAGTGCGCCTGACTTTGTCTAAGCCCCAACCAGTGAAGAACCGAACTGCAAGACCTTTTGGCACTCAATCACTAGCTAAAATCCTCTCACCAACAGAGAAGAGCCCAGCGGTAGAGATTCCTCCACCACCCACCTATGCAGAAACATTTTCCAGCCCTCCTCCAGTGACTAGGGTCAGGTCACCTCCAGCTTACTCAGCATTGTATCCTAGTCAAGAACAGAAAACCCTGGTTCCATCTGAAGCTAGGTCCAAAGACAGCAGCCCAGGACCTCAATTCAGAGAGGACAAAGCACCACCTCCAGATAAAACAGGCATTCTGGAGGAATCCGCAGCCCGCAGAACTCCTAAGAAGTCCATGTTCACCTTTGTTGAGAAGCCAAAAATGGGTCCTAATCCAGATCTTTTGAATTTAGTACAAACATCAGATAATAGAAAGAAGCAGAAAGGACAACAAGGAGGAGCATTTCCTGAAGATGAATCATTTGCATTGGGTGCAGATGCCTCAAACTTTCTAACCGAAGACAGATCATTACATGGACCCACTCAGTCCCTTGGAGGAGATCCTCCACCAGAATGGTCTTCATGTTTAAGATCACCAAAAATACAACCTAAACCTAAAATAAGCTCCAACCAAAGCCTATCAGAGGCAAGAGGGAAGGGGGCAGAACTGTTTGCCAAGAGGCAATCAAGAATGCAGAAGTACGTCATAGAAGCCCCATCACATCCAGATATAGCAAGATCACCTTCACCTACTATGTCTCTTCCTCCATCCTGGAAGTATACTTCAGAAACTCATCTCTCCCCTGGGGCATTCCAACCTACACTCAAAAGTCCATCAAGATCTCCAAAAGGTCCTCCTGTATCTTTCTACAACAGCAATTTGACAGAGAGTGAGCTCTCCAAAAGGGAAATCTCCAAGCAACAGCCTTACCAGCTTCAGTCACCCTTGTTTGTTCGTTCCCCAGTCAAAGAGCCCATGAGATCTGTAGTCCCTGAAGGAGGTTATGCGAGACAAGCTTCTTCCTCTACTTCGCCCATGGCACCTTCTCCTCTGTTGTACCCACCTGTCCAGTCCAGCCCAAGCAGAACATTGCCTGGTCTCTTTGCTCCATTACCTGGAAACATGTTTCCGTTACAGAAGTTCAGAGCAAATGCTGAAACATCCCCAGAAGCATCTTTTGATTACTCTTCTAAAATTTTGTCTCCAAGAGCTAAAGGAGTGTTCCAAGCTCCAAGGCCATCTTACTCCACCAAGAGCGCAGGGATTGAGCCTCAGGTGTGGAAACCTTCTTTTTACAATAAGTAATAGATTTTAAAGAGTGTGCGAGGGTTCGGGCAAAAGACCTACATCGTCATTAGCTTCTGATTGGTGATGTGCAAAGGAAAAAAAAAAGCAAAACGAAGACAGCTTAATGGGTTGTGAGCGCAAATATATCTTGCGTAAAAGTGCCACCTCTCAAACCATAATAGGCTAAGTTACCATTGTCCATTGAAAAAACTGAGCAGGCCATTTTTATTTTTATTTTTGAAAAATCCAATTTAGCCTAATGCCAGTGTATCTCGGCTAAGCCGGTCCTGATATAACTTGTGCAATTGGAGTTGTTCAGCAGTGTGTGAAATTAGCCCACGAAAGAATATAAAAATAGTCCAAGCATAGGAGTCTTAGAAGATTCTTAGCAGAAGCTTGACTGAAGCAGGAAGATATGCTTTCTTTCTTTATTCCCCTCATGCCCAGAAACTTTATGAACATCCAATCTCTGGCTTCTTCTTTGCCTTACTTTTTTTTTTTTTTTTGCATCTTTGCTCTGAAGGGTGTTTCACCTCTGTCTTCTCTGCATCCAGAACCTCCAATGCGACATGCTCACCTTCTCTGTTCTTTGCTGACGCCAAAAGACAATTCTAGCTGATGCCTGTTCCTGCCTCTGCTACCTTTGTGTTTCATTTATTTCTCCTCTCTAATTTTATTGTCCCTCTTAGATAACAGGACACTGAATACCTTTGGGTAAAATACATGTATCATAAACGTAATCCAGGATACCAACCTCACTTTAATTTCTCAGCATCCTAACGTACACAACGTTTCATTTAACAACAACATTTAACGCACAGAAGTGCTTGGTGGACTAACCCAGCTTGCAAACTTCACAAGTCATACCCTACCCTCCTCACACACACACCAAATCCTTTTGATGCAATCAGGGAATAGCTGCAGATGTTCTGCAATTAGCTTACAATAAGTAATATTATGACAATTTTATCCTCCTTATACTGGGATTTAGGAGAACACAGAGACCATTGTTATCACTGACCCCAAGGGCCTCAAAGCAGTTAAACTGCCGAGAGATACATGTAGCCAAGTACCATGATTTAATATCTGGGAAATACAATGAGGTTTCATAAATTGGTTTGAAACATTTTATACTGGCAGAATCCACTCACAGTGCAATTATCTCTCAGAAGAACCTTTTTTTCCAGCACCAGTGACTATTAACAGAAATCAGGGATGTGTAAAATATAGTCTCTGTGGTACAGTATTTCTTCTATACAGTCTCAGTGCTACAGTATTTCCTGATAATACTAAGGTCTTATGGGAAGGAGGGGTTTCAATGCTGACATTTTTTCTGGTCATTAGGATTGGTTTTCCTTCTTGTTGTGGAGTGAAGGGAAAAAGGAACACCATGCTGTTCCCTGAAAAGGATTGGAACTAGAAGGCAAATAAAATGATTTTCACGTTTTAACACTTCATTTCTTATTTAACATCCATGCTAATCTTTCTTTGGGGTTTGAACTGAATACTGAATATTTGGGGCTAAAAGTATCACTGTGAAGATACACAGACCACAGAACCCAAGAGGGTGGGTGATCTCAAACTTTTCTTTAGGATATAGAACTTCAAATTTCTGTGCAGTTATGTGGAGTGAGGCCTAGTTTTTTATACATTTTGCTTGCAATTAAAAAAAAAGTCATGTTTAAAGTAAGCAAGCTAACCGCAGACTGACCTTTAGGCTGACTCTACAGAACAGGTGATGGGTTACCCTGCAGAGTGAGCTGTCTCCAAGCAAACCCAACACTGAGAATTTATTTCTGCCATTGGCCTCCTTCCACGATTTATTAAGTTGCAAACTGCAAGGCCTTGACACAAAACACTAAATAATGCTAGCTGTTCTTACATTCCTATCCTACGTTTTGAAAGCAACATATGTCCCATTTTGCTCCATAACTTCAGTCCTGTGAAGTAGAGGTTGGAGTGAAGAAAGAAGACTTGCCCAAAATCACACAGGAAGTTTTTGTGGCTGAAGGTAGACGAGAACCTGGTCCAAGACCTTAAACCCACTGCCAGACTGGCTCTCTTCTCCTACAGAGACCCCCAGTCTAGTTCATTCTCTGTCTCTAACTTTTCCTCTTTCTCCTGCTTAACAAATTCTAGTAGAAGCCTAATACAGGTAGCCCTTGATTTAGCACCATCCGTTTAATGACCATTTGAAGTTAAACTGAAAAAAAGTGACTTATGAGCAGTTTTCTCATGACCATTATAGCATCTCCATTATCAAATGTGATCAAAATTCAGACACTTGGTAACTGTCATATATTGCAATGTCCCGGAATATGTGATCACTTTTTGCAAACTTCTGACAAGCAGAGTCAAGGGGGAAGCCAGATACGCTTCACAACTGCAGTGATTCACTTAACAACTGTGACAAGAAAGGTTGCAAAATGGGGCAAAAGTCACTTAACAATCGTCTTAATTGGCAATGGAAATTTGGGGCTCAATTGTGGTCGTAAGATGAGGACTACCTGTGTAAAGCAAGCAAGATCAATGAAGGAAGGGTCTTATCAGACACAAGACTTCTATTGGTTGGCAATACCAAATGGGAAACTAGAATTAGAATTAGAATTTTTTATTGGCCAAGTGTGACTGGACACACAAGGCATTTGTGTTTGGTGCATATGCTCTCAGTGTACAGTATATAAAAAGAAAAGGTACATTCATCTAAAATCATAAGATACAATACTTAATGATTGTCATAGGGTACAAATAAGCAATCAAATCATACTAGGAAGCAATAATCAATATAAATTGTAAGGATACAAGCAATAAAGTTAAAAGTGGGAGGAGGTAAGTGATAGGAACAATGAGAAAATAATGGTAATACAGACTTTGTAATTTGATAGTGTTGAGGAAATTGTTATTTGTTTAGCAGAGTGATGGCATTCAAGAAAAAACTACTCTTGTGTCTAATTGTTTTGGTGTGCAGTGCCCTATAGCGTCATTTTGAGGGTAGGAGTTGAAACAATTTATGTCCAGGATGTGACTGGTCTGTAAATATTTTCCCAGCCCTCTTTTTGACTCGTGCAGTATACAAGTCTTCGATGGAAGGCAAGTTGGTAGTAATTGTTTTTTCTGCAGTCCTGATTATCCTCTGTAGTCTGTGTCTGTCTTGTTGGGTCGCAGAACCAAACCAGACAGTTATAGAGGTGCAGATGACCGACTCAATAATAATTAATAATTGATATTATTGAGTGCATTTTCTGTTCTCTTCCATGCTATGTGTTCTGAGGCGGAATAATTCCAAAGGTAGAAGGAGAATTACTGCAGAAAGAGCTGTGAAATAGCTAGGTCTTACAGGACAATGGTTTCTTTCAGTTCTGATATATTATTTAAATAGCTATGCTGAGCCCTGGGGATTTGCAAGGGGTGGCAAAAGGAGGTTTAAAAAAGTCAAAATACAGCCATGACCCTAGGATTGCAGCCCTGGCTCTTTTTATGTGTATCACAATGTACACACAAAAGGGTTGGGATGCGATTGTGTGGGTATGGCTGCTGTCTTGACCTTTTCAAACCTCCCCTGCAGACATTTCCGATTGAATCCCAGATACCAGCTGGTTAATCAAGGACCAGCAACAGGTTTTCTCCCTTTTCTTCATTTATCCCTGCAATAAACACACCTGCCTTGCTAAAGCCCTAATGTAGGGCAAGCTAATAGAAATGGGTCAGACAGACCCTAGGAGGACAGAACTTAGATGACTTGTCATTTTTTTGAGACAGAGCGGAGGATAGGATGGGATGGGAGGGGATGGGATGGGATGGGGGAGATATGTGTGCTGTGCGAG
>JAEANM010019450.1:0-12361 GCA_017656035.1 Myanophis thanlyinensis | reverse complement strand
CTTCGTTAAATTCTTTACAAGCATTTTAGTTTTTTCCTTGTTAATTTTTAATCCTGCCACCTTACCATATTTTTCTAGTTCTACCATCAAAATTTTACCTGTTTCCTTAGGTTCTTCCAGGAAAAAAACCAAATCATCTGCAAAGGCCTGGGCCCAGACTAGACTTTTCATATACTGTATATTTTTATAAGTTTCTGATTTGCCTACTTTGTTTCCAATTGTGCTTTGAGAATTTAAAGATTTTAAGCAAAGGATTCCAGGAGCCATCTTCCACCCTCTCTTACCATTTCAAATTCTCCTTTTCCTCTGTAAAACCTGATCCTGCCAGGGTGGCTGTAGTCTCAGACAGAAAGGCCACAAAGTAATTGCTGAAATGGAAAGAACTGGCACTCTCGTAGGCCCTGAGCCACCTGCACATAAGAGATGAGAATTCAGAAACTCGTGAAATAATTACACACCTGATTTTCCAAGAGAAGTTTAAAGCCCCATGGAGACTTACCTCATTAAAGTACTCCTGGCATGCACAAGAAAGGAAAGAGAAGAAGAGAAGTCAAACAGAAAAGAAGTAAGAAATAAATCAAGGCACTGGTTAGAGACTGTTGCATGCATTGGCAGTTTGCTAAAGTGCCGACATACCAGAATTTAGAAAGGAAAAAAAAAGCAAGATTATAGTTGCAACCCACTGACCCCCCCCCAAAAAAAAATATTTTGAAATAATAGATGAGGAAATAGATAATGAGGAAAAACAGATGGATTTAATGGCCCCAGATTTTCCCTTCATATGCTATGTAGCATGAAAGTTTAAAACAAATTTGCATGCCAATGCTCATTTATCATAAGTCACACTGGCTTCTAAATTATAGCCCTATTTGCGAAACAGGCCAATTCTTCAACAGGCATGCATGCATGCAAACGTTTAGCTACCTCTGGCCAAATTGTGTGTTTCAATAAATCTCTTAAGTGAATGGAAATTGTACATGGAACCAAATGAAACACAACAGTCTTCTGCAAATTTGAGTGCAAACTTACTATTTATATGGCATTACTTTACATGTATAAAGAACAAAAATAGCAAATGTAATAGGTGCAAAAATTGCATTCAGAATTTGTAATACTCCTTTGACTTAAATAGTAACTTCCAAACATTCCCTATAGCTAGTTGGGAATCTTTCCATTCTTGCCTCTAGCATTTCCCCCCAATCTTATTTGCAGAAGTCTTCTAGCGGAGAAAAAAATCTTATCTCTGCTTTCATTTATTACATGTTTGAGATCTCCCCCACAGAATCTACCTATAAATGTTTAATGGTGCGTATATACTAGTTTCTTGAGCACTCTGCCTTTATAGACTTCATTCATAATGCCAGACTGCTACATGGTGAAGTTCTGCTGTTATAGGTAGGTAAAGGAATCCCTGAGGATTTTACTCCGCTAAGTATAGGGAGTGATGCTCATTTCTGTTTCAAGGCCATTGAGCCAGCACTGTCCAAAGACATTTCCATTTTCATCTGGCCAGCATGACATCACGACATACTGTTATCTTCCCAGTATCTATTTATCTACTTGCATGTGCATGGTTTCAAACTGCTAGGTTGGTAGGAACTGGGGCGAGGACTGGAGAACATCTCGTCAAGTGGCATCTGGAACTTGGGCAGCTGGCTTTCCAGCCAACAAAGCCAAGCATCTTAATCCCTGACTCACCCGCAGTGCCCTTATTGCTGTTGTAGGGAGAGGATGAAATTCAGTTGGGGGAAAGGAGGTTCAAAGCACTTACAGAAGAGTATCTGGTGAAACCTGCAACTGACTTGATCCAGAAGAGCTTGTGTAAGCCAACCAAGGCTATGAATTTTAACTTCTCTCAGATAACTTCTCCTAGTTGAATAGTTCATATACTTTAGAAATCTAGGTCCTCTGGGATAATCTAACCTTCCTTAGCAAGTCGTATTATGCCATTTGAGATATGCTAGACATTTCCTTGTCTCAATTTCTATTACACTTTTCTAGGATTGTTTAGATCCAATACTCATCTTCTGATCTACTTCAAATCTCACAAAAACCTCCTACTCCCACTTAAAACTAGAAGGGGACATTTTCTGGCAATGATGTGACAAGATTTCTGCTTGACTCAGCTTCCTTTTTTCTCTCTCTCATTCTAATTACTCTTGCCGTTCTCTCCCATACTCCCTTAAACAAAAAGCAATGTTTTTTTCTCCCTCCTGGCAAGCTACCCATTGATTACATTCTGTAGAAAACACTGCATTAGAAACACTTCCTCCTCTCGGCTAGACTAGGCCTGATGGATCAGAGGTGGGGAGTCTATGCTGATTTTAAAAGAATTAATCCTGCCAGGAAGAAAATCCAAAAATCCTATTCCAGGCTTTCCATTGCACCTCTAATAGTTTCTCAGCCAGAATTGCCATAATGGCAATTGCAGCTAACTGCACCTGGAGATATATACTCTCTTTTGTATGCAATACAGCCCTTTTCAGCATAAAGGTAATCCTTGATTTATGACCACTATAGGATAAGAAAATCTGTCATTATGCAGGGCTATTGTTAAGTGAGGCATCGGGTGAGGCAGCCAATTTTATGACCTTTTTTGCCACAGCCATTAAACAAATGATCATGGTCATGAACTGAGTTGCAACTTATGACCTTGTCTGCTGGCTTCCCAATGATTTTGCTTGACAGAAGCTAACTGTCAAGGTTGCAAGTGGCAGTCATGTGACCATGGGACACCGTGACCATCATAACTGTAGGATGGTTGCTAAGCTCCTGAATCACCAATTACTGTGAGGACTGGACGTCACTTTTTTCCTCATAACTTCGAATGGCTGCTAAACAAATAGTCATAAGTCAAGAGCTGCCTGTAAATGCAATGTTATTCACTCTGGCTGTTTTCTTGCAAGTAAACAACTCAGATTGCAGATTTTTCCAGCCACAAAATAGCTTATGAATATGAGCAGAGATAGACTAACACCACATGCTAATTCAGTCGTGGAATCTACTAAAGTAATGACTCTTAATTACTGTTTGGAGAAAGCAGGATGCCCTATGGCATGGAAAGTCACCTGGATTTTAAATTTGTTATACTCTTCACTTGAAAAGTAATTGCTGTTAAAGCATGGACTTCTGAAATATATACCAACAGAGATCTTGTGTCATGGATCCCAAAGTTAGATTCCAAGGTCTTACTTCAACACCCATGAGGTGGTATTTCCTTCTCAAGAAACCAACCTGGATCTAGAAAGAGTCCATTCTGGAGTGTATTCTTGCAGCTGAGCAATCTGATCTCTAGTGAGAAAGTCTCATGGCAGACTGATCATCCGCTTTTCTGCTTTCCAATAATAGCTTTTGCATCAGGAATGCACCTCTTTAGTTTAGGGCTGACCGTAGTATTAGATGGATGAAGCATAAATTCACCTGGATAGGCTATTTGGAGCTGGGATGTGTTGGCTTTTCATAGCCCTTCTCCAACAACCAGTGGACTTCCAAAATATTGTTTTAACAACTTCTGAGCAGTTTTATTCTACTAAAGGGTCATCTATTTTTCAGTCATCTTCTCAGTAAAAATGTCTTTCAATTTTTACTAATGTTCTAAGGAACTGTGAAAGCACACTAAGAATAAAAAAGTAATTGTTTGTGTCCACCGATGGTGCTCAGATTTTTGCCACTACACTATCCAACATGACAAATTGTTAAAATTGGATGTTATGTAATTTATATAACACCTCTGCAATAGAGAAATAGAGCCCCTAAATGGCTTTAAGGTAATAAGGCAGACCTACACATGCTGACAGAGCAAAGTTACATAGGAGGTCTTAAGGCAGCAATCTGTGCTTACAGGCCACAGGAAAGATCTCTGACAACAAATCGTGTGACATGATGAGCCCTAATGGCTTGATGCCAATGTGCTAAAAGACCACAACTGCTGGGCCACAAACATTTCTCATGTAATCTTGAAAGAAATCTGGTATCACAATGTTCCTAATAAAGTGATAGAACAAATGGTCTGGTGGTGAGATGTAGATAACAGTCATGTAGATGTCAAGAATTGTGAATGATATGTCTGACCAGGGAAGAACCCAAATGCTGATCTAAGTCTATGATCCAAGTCATATTACCTGCTTCTGCGCTTCCTGTCACGAGAGATGTGATCCCAATCAGAGAAAGCAAGGAGAAGAGAGAAGGATTAAACAAAATTAAAGTTGGCAGAAAGAGAGAAAAAAATTCACTGTCACTGTACATTTTGAATTTTTTTTTTTTTTCTGAAAAAGCACCTCCTGAAAAAGTTTACTACATGCAGGAAAAGTATGACATGCACAACTTCTCCCCAGGCTGTTGAAAGATGCCACAATTGTTGAGCTTCTTTTGACCTTTCAACTGTTAAACCCAAAATGTGAAGTCACCAAACCAGAGGCCTACTGAAAAGGGTGAGCTACAACTTCCAGGATCTCTTCCTGTTGCTGGCTGGCATTGATGAGAGTTAAGCCATTTCTGAACTGTCACAATTCCTTACTCCTGTATTAAAATGTTTCAGTATTCCTTGCATTCTCTGTATCATGCAGTATAGAATTACACAACATTCAAGTATTAGAATTACAAGCTTCAGTATGGTTCTTATCCTCTTTTTCTCACGATAAGATAAACAAGATGTGGTTTAGAAATACATGATCAGCATAGATAAAATCTAAGTCCTACAATTTAATTGTAGGAAATTCCACATATATTTGCAATAGTATTAATGAAGACAGATGTTCCGCTCTCTACCACAGAACTATATTTAAACTGATGATGAAAGTGCAATATATGCCATTAAAAACCCTCAGCTGGAGAGAAAGATTTTCTCCGCCCTAATCAAAATGTATTATTTGTTTTTGCCTGAGGAAGCACAAGGGTAAATTTTTCACTTCTGAGACACAATATCCAGCAAGAATCTCTATTTGATGGTAAAGAGAAATGCTAAATTAAACAGCTAACAATCTGTTCTTTTCTTTTTTTTCATCAGACCGAAGATCAAGTGCCTGAAGCACTATCCCAATCTGTCTAATAACAGATATCACGATCATCTTCAAGTGCATGATGGATACCTATTAAAAATATTCTGACAGTCAGATGTCTTTTAGAACATACTGACATATAACCATGACACTCCTTAAACAGTACTTTTTTCGAATGACGGTCTGGGGAGATTAAAATGGGGCTGCTACTACCAAACTATGCATGCAGAGCTAGTGATCTGCATAAAAATGAGCTGACTTTTGAAGGGCATAGCTGTACAGTTGATTCTATTCCATTTCCTTTTATCCAACGCTGATGGCATCATAAAGCCAACCCCAAAATAAGTCAAAGGAATACTAAAAGTCCTTTTAAAAATATTAAACCCAAATGCGTCTTGCCACAGCTAAAACTCCAAAGGTATTGATGGAAGAGGGTTGATGGAGCCATTAACTTAGGTAAAGAACAAGAAACTTCAAAACATTTCAGTTTAATATTTTTCAGGGTCCCACCCCCCCTCTAAAGTTCTACTTGATTTTTAATTCAGATTTGGTGTTTGGAAGCTCCTTTAGCTCTGCTGTCAAGTACAAACTCATTTCCAGCTGTGGGAATGTATGGGAAATTGAGTCTTAGAACAAGGCACTTACTTCCTGAGTTGCCTGTAGCTGTAGAGGGGAATGAAGTATGAGAAGAGATAGGGAGCCACGCAGGTGGACATGATGAGGCACACAAGGCAGAGGAAGAAGCTCAGAAAGACCTTCTGAAACCAGGAGAAAGTCTATGTGGAAAGAAGCAAAACCAATCATTATGTAATGAGCATCCTGTGTGTGGATTCCAGTCACTATAGCTTTTCATTCACATGCATCTCCATCAGCTATAAAGCAGTCCCCAACATTCTATGTACAGCCTCATGCATAGATACAAAAACCTTGATCTGATTCATAGGATTCCTTCCAAAATTAAGCTCCAGTAAGAGGAGGAGATTACTGGGGAAAACATATTAATTGCTTTTAAATTAAATTTTCGTGCAACTGCAAAATTATATAAACTAATAATATAAATGAAATTAAAATTGAGTGCTGCTATCATGGTCTGTGGAGATGACTTTGGGAGGGGTAGAAATGTTGCCTAGGGAATGATCATATTATGTGGGAAGCCCACAGCCAAGAAACAAGCAGAGAAAGGAACTTAGAAAGGAACTGCCCTAATTTATCAGGCAGTAAAGAAAGACAGTGAAGATTTGTAACTTCAGACTTGCAAGATTCTGTTAAAAAAAATTCTTACAATAACGTAGAGTTGGCTCATCTTGTGTGTTTCCTATCTGCTCTTCTTGGGTGGCTGATAATTGTCTAGAGATACTCTAATGGGAGAGTTGGCATGTAAATAAATGTGTGAATAAGATTTAATTACATTTTAAATAAGTTCACTTCTATTTAATTGTGAGCTTATTTACTTCCTACTTCTTAGTCCCCGCCCACCTGAGTTTTGCAATGGGGCTCTTAGCAAGTCACTCAAAAACTAAGTGCCCCCCCACCAAGGTGGTACAACCCTCTCTTAATGGAACGAGCCACATCAAGCTGGGAGAGGGTGAGCTAGAGGAAGGTTTGCACTTTGGAGAAATAATTCATGAATGTATCTTTGAAGGTTTGGAATAGTGTTCAACATCCCACTTTACTGTTTCTCCTCTATCTAAGAAAGACTGAAATTCGTAGGCAGAATGCTATTCAACTACTCAGTAAAAATATGGCTGCTTCTATTCTGGCCAATGAAAGAAAACAAATAATTAGTTAATTCAAATAATCATTTCATAAACATAATTGTAGCATGGTTTCTATAAAAAACAGAGGTCCTTCATTCTCCATGGCAAACCTTTCCAACTATGAGTCTAAATAGTAAAATAAAAGAACTGTCATGCCTTGATCATTTGTAACCACAGGAACCTGGAGAAAAATGCCCAAGCTGAAGGTGTCACTTTTAATAAATCTTCAAACTTGAAATGTGGTCCACCCTTTTGCCAGCAACCAGATCTTGTCAACCACACTGTCAATAATAGACATTAGAGTGCACTCACTATTTTCCTGCTCTCTACAGCCTGAAGATAGGTGCGAAAGCGGAACCAGGGTCCAAAAATAACTGTTCCAACAAAGTAGATATATCCCATGAATTCAACTGGGGACGGAATGGTTGGTACCTCACCCCGGTCCAGATCAAAGCCCAATGACACAGCCTTCATTGCCACAATCATCTGGGCACCTAGTGGTAGAAATGAGAGAGAGAGATCAGTGCTGACATTCTTAACAAGCAACTTAAAGAATTTGTTGCCTCAGAGTAGAGTTACTAGCACATATTATTTTTCTTTAGTCCAGTAAAGATGTTCAGATCCAATGGGATTTATGAATGGAAGCTCGTATATAAGAAAAGCATAATTCTTTCTAATAACAACTCAGTTTATAAGCCTTGATAGAATTTCCTAGCTGTAAAGCTATGGATGCTACACATGCTGAATAGTACTTTATGCTTTTGGAAAGGCAGCACTTTTTTTCAATACACAGGTTTTTTGATACACCTTATCACATCAAAACCAGAAGATACGTGCAGAAGAAGATCTGTCACTTACCTCTCATCTTATGCCAACTCACAGTGTCTACCATATGCATCTCTCTATAGAGGAGGGAAAAGCAGGAAACAAAAAAAAAATAACCATTATCTTTGGGTATCAGTCCTTTGGTTATCTTTCCTTTTGTTAAGATTCAGATAAGTTTCGAAATCCTCTTCTTGCTAAACTTTCCAATAAAAAGGACTACATTCATGTCAAAGGGCTGGGTGACTAGAAATGCACCAGATTCCAGGAATTATGCTGCTATAACTTGTTAGTTTGCTTTCCTTGATCTCTGGCTTTTCCACTCCAAAATTTATGGAATCTTCCAGTAACTGCTATGACATTACAATAATAGTAATCCAGTACTGCATGACCAGAAAGACTGCTGAGAAAATATCTACAGACCCTTCACATCCTGAACATAAACTGTTTCAACTTCTCCCCTCAGGATGCTGTTATAGGGCCAAAACAACTAGACACAGAGACAGATTTCCCCCCCATGCCATTACTCTGCTGAACACCTAATTTCCATAGCACTAATATCTTAAAATATTTATCCATGTAGTAAGGCTGAATTGCTATTATCCTTGTTAAGGATGGTCCCCCGTTAGGAGAATGAGTGTGCAGCGAAGCGTTGTGAGAGTGGTATGGTAAAATATATAAACCAGGATACAGAGACACTGAGTAGAAAAATAGGTTTTTACTTCCGTGGAAATAGAGGTTTTGCAAAGTCCATCAATCAGTCCAAATTCATACACAGTCAAGTCAGTCAGTCATCAAACAATTCAGTTCAGGGATAATCCAATAATCAAAGTCCAGTAACAAATATACAGTTCGATACACAGAGCTTGCAAACAGTAGCAACGCACAGTAAATCCTTGCTGGTTAATACAAGGCTCTTCAGCAACAACACCCTGCAACCAGTAACCAATAACCCACATCTACCAGTGATTCTGGCTCTTTCTTACGGCTGCTTGAAGAAACAGCAGCCAATCACATTTTCTTAAAGTTACAGTAACCATCCTGGTTAATATATTGTCAACCCAACTGTTAGTTTTACATTCCTAACAATCCTTCTCATTTTCTCATCTTCCTAATCATCTCATCTTTCCTATCATCTTCTCCTATTGGTATCTTATGACGCTGTTTGTACCTTATGATTCTTTTTCTTCTTTCGGCTGTTCCTGGCGTTAGGGGTCGCCACAGTGAATCAACTGTTTCCACCTAACTGTGTCCTTGGCATCCTCTACACTTACCCTAATTGACTTCATGTCCTCTTCTAGCACATCCATATATCTCCTCTTTGGCCTTCCTCTTGACCTGTTGCCTGGCAGCTCCATCTACAACATCCTTCTACCAATATAACCACCCTCCCTTCTCTGCACATGTCCAAACCATCTCAATCTGGCCTCTCTGACCTTATGTATTATGTTTGTACCTTATGATTGATAGTTTATTATTGTATCTTATGATTTATGATCTATGACTTATTGCTTTGTTTTCTGTATATACATTAAGAGCTTATGCACCAGAGACAAACTCCTTGTCCAATGTCCAATCATACTTGGCCAATAAAGAATATTCTATTCTAATTCATTCTTGTTCATACTTGTTTCGAACTGTCGACATAGATGCTCTCCTTCCTGCGTTTCCCATTGGCCTACCAAAACAATTGGTCAGCTTTCTTGGTTCATTGGTTTAATGTTTAACTAAATTTCCACAGTACACACTAAAAACCATCAACACTACAAATACACATATACTTTAACACTTTAACCCCTCTCTGTCACCTGCATGCTGTATTTTAACCAAACTTGGCTACTTATTGTGCCCTCCAAACCCCAAAGAGTCAGAAATGGGGACATTCGACCAACAACAATGCTTATTAGTATGAATACTGGTTTCAAGATATTGTAATTGTTGAGCATTTCAGGTTAGGAAACAAATGAAATACAAACCTTTGTAAAATTGCAGCTTGCAAATTTGGAGGAGCTAAAATGGTAGTTTATGTATGGATACAAGAAAGATTATTAACTTATTGTGTCTTAGCTGACTTATTTAAAGAATTATTTAGATAAGTCCAGCTTTTCTCAACCTGGCAATCTCCAAATATTTTGAATTATAATTCCATAATTCCCAGACATCTTAACTAATGACAATTTAACCTACTATTTCTCATCAATCTGGCCATCAAAAAAATTATAAACCTAAATATCAGCAACATACCGTAGTCAACTCAGCCATACCTTAGCGATTACTATCCTGGGGACTAAATTAAGAGCATCTTGTGGTTTGGGTGGGTTAAGTTTGCAAAAGTAACCTCCTTTTTAATGCAAAAAATAAAATGTTATTAAAACCTAAGTATTATTCAGCTTATTTTTATTTTGACGAGTGAAGGAAGTTTGGGTGGCTTCCACTCATGAAGTAGGTAAGTTTCAGACAATGGGGCTGCCCAAAACAGGATAAATATAGCACCATGTGCATTCTTGTAACCAGCCTCCAACGTTTAAGGACACCTTCTGCTCCCTTATGAAAGGTGTCCCCCTTATTGATTCAAATTTCTGTTGGTCCAACATGCTATTAGCTAACCCTTTCCCCATGAATGGCTCTTAGCCATATCAGCCTTTTAGTTACTCCTCCCACATTCCTCACTTACCCCATAAGCAAATAGATGAGGATGGTGATGGAGAGCAGAACTCCACGCTGGTTTGAATGGCGACACAGGAATAAAACCAGGTAGCACAAGAGGCTGAGGAGCACAACCCACACCATCTGCAGCTGAAAAAAGTGGTAGAGGGCATAGAAGCCACTAGCAACGGTGCTTAGGTGCTTAACATAGGATGGTAGAGCTGGAAAAGAAGAGACGGGGAGCTTGGATGAGAAGCTCACCATGGCTGCTGAGCTCATCTCTTTTTATGCTGTTTTGGGAAGGATGGAAAGAGGAGGTAGAGGACTTTCAAAGGCAAGCAGATTATAGTTCCATCCTTAAATAATCCCCCAGATTTTAAAAAACGTTCCCTAGTTATGCTGCTGATGTTTCAAATTACCTGGGGAATTAAAAGTAAAAATGGAAATATTTAGTTTCTTTGAGGCATCTGGTCATTCCCACTCCTAATGGGAAGGGGAGGGTTCCCCCCAGAAAGATAGTAGTGGGAAAACTATCAATTTGATAGTGGTTGGGGGGGAACCAAGATGTCCACCCCAGTTTATCACTGAATGTGCTATGTAAACCCAGCCAATTGTAACTTATTCAATAAACCACCATTTATTGTGACATATAGACCTTCCAGATAGTGTGGACTTCATGCCAAAGCAAATGAGCCCACAGCATTTCCTTCCCCACTCACTCTCTTATTCGCATGTTAACCTTATCAAAAACCTCTTCAGCCTCGCTGGATTCTGGGAAAGCAACCATAACTTTGCAGCAGAAGGCAAGGCAGGCTGAGGGAATGAGAGCACCAGGAATAAATTGGAACTTAACAACTGTCTCAATACTCTGGAGGCATTTCTGAAGCATTGCAAAGAATAGTTTTTGTTTGGATTATTTCCTTCATATCATCTACAACATACAAGGACTGCAACAGCTACTATGTAAGACAGCCAGGCAAAAACTAGCAGGATGCCCCCCTAAATACCGTACTAACTAGTAGTCAGAAAACTTGACAAAAACTCCTGAAAAACTATCAGCCTTTTTGAACAAGTCAAATCCAAAAATGTTAGGGAATTGTTGAAAGCGTGGCATTTAGGTAAATCAGCCATCAATAAACACATCAAGATAAGTCATATTTACATAACATTCAAAAAGGACAATAAAAAACCAAAGGAGGAAACAAAAAGGCTGAAACATATTTGCTCTAGCAACCAACATTCAGATAAACAGGGATCAAAACCAGACAAATAATAAAAAAATACCTTAATCAAGAAGCCACTGAAATTTGCAGGACAGGTTATTATATATAAACAGGCTGCAGTCCCCACACTCACTCACACTGATGATGTTACCCAGTTGGGTAATGTTGCAAGCAAACAACACTGAGCTGGAAACTACCTAATTCTATTTTATCTCACATGCATACAAACTCAGCCTCTACTTACATAACCTCCATAGGAGACGGCAAACTAGACACAAGAGCAGCAGAGTCCAAACCTGTTCAAAACCCTGCTGAGCAGTTGGCAGCATACAACTGCTCAACAGCTGCTGGTAAAACTCTTCCCGTGTAAAGGTGGCCATTTGCCCCAACCTGGAAAGAGAAAGAAATAGATGCAGAGCAAACCCATAAAGTTAGCTCAGGAGGCAAGTCAAGATTATTCTGAAACATACAAAGAATAAATAGTCTGGAATAAGATACACCAAGTCCCGTCAATTCAATTTTCAATTTCAAATTTATTGGTCACATACACAGTCATACATGGTACGATATGCAGTGAAATACTTACGCAATCGCAAGTAACTTAGGCAAATGGGAGGGTAGGGTAGGAATAAGTTGGGAAGGGGGAAGGGGGGAGTGAGGTAGAGTCATGGTTTTTTTATAGTTCTGAGTGTTCTTGTGGTTTCTGGTTTAGTGTCCGTATTGCCTGTGGAAAGAAGCTTTTCCTCATTCTCTCTGTGTTTGCCTTTAGAGAGCGAAAGCACTTTCCCGATCGCATCATGGTAAACAATCTATTGTTGGGGTAGCTGGGGTCCTCCACTATCTTCTTAGCTTTGGTCTGGCAGCGTTTGTTGTAGATAGAGTGCAGCTCAGGAAGTTTGGTATGGATGATGCGCTC
>JAEANM010019449.1:0-12362 GCA_017656035.1 Myanophis thanlyinensis | reverse complement strand
AATCATCTTTATGAGGCTCTCTACGCCTTAAAGCCATTTCCCTATGTTCTGTTTGTGCCTTCTCTAATCCCTATATATATCTTGCATGATAGGCATCATGACCAAAATATAAGTCTTATAAAAACTGCTTTACTCTATTCTGTTATTTCTTCTGTTCAATCAAAGATTTCTTCAAATAAATTTTTTTTGAAGGGAAGCCAAGGTCTTTGTCCAGAGTCCTTGCCCTATTGCACTTTATTCTGTGCCTGCACCTCTTTATTTAGTCAATAGGTAGGACAGGCATTTTTTTTTTTTGAGCTGAAAGGATTTCTGAAGTAAGCAAGAACCATAAAAGGAATGAAAGCACATGAGGTTTCACAAGAATACAGGCTTCGTTTAGACCCCAGGATGCAGTCAGGCCAGCTCATAATGACTGCAGTAACAGCTATTTAACACAGTAATTTTAACTCCGATGAATATAAATGAACTTTTACTTCTTTGGGGAAAAATTGTGATCCAAATAACAGAACTGCAATGGGATATGCAGAAACATTTTGTGCAGTCGCTGCAATTGGCCCTGGTTGTGTGAAAAGATGAGAAACCACACTGAGCAAACAAATCTTACTCATCTCATTATTAGAAGTCCCACTCGCACTGGATTCGGATACTTTCCCAGGCAGACACATTCCTGCTGCCATGAGAACTAGAAACCTTTGCTTATATGATTCAGACTTTTAAAAAAAACAAACAATATTCTTATGAATCCATACTTCCAATTTGGTTAGGAAGACAGGATGGTTGACAGAATGAAGGATGGAAGATGCAGTCTAGCTAGCTAGCACGCGCATATATGTGTACAGATTTTTTTCTCTCCTATTTACTCTTTTCTAAAATTTATATTGTTTTTATATTTTTATTTGTATTATATTATTTCTAAATATATATATTGTTACAACAGTTACAAACACAATAGATCTTTCACTGTTGTAACAAATTGGAAAATGAGAGTAATTCTAGCTAAGTTTGCCCTTCTGTTTTGAACCATACATTTCGAATGATTTGCATGCCTCAAGAGAAACATGCACAATTGTAATTTTTAAATTGGCAGTTCAAGGCCAGCATTGTCTTCTGCCCTGGGTAGAACATCTGGCTTCCACACACTTCCACTGGGGGGGGGGGAGAGGCAGAGAGGAGGAAATAGGTAGTTTCCTTTCTGTAATTATTAACAAGGAACACAAAACCAAACAAGCACAGCTGACATTTACTTAATGGCACTGTCCTTCTGTCAGCTCAGAAGCAGTAAAGCTAGCACTAGATTACTGCATCTGTCTCAAAATACAATTCCATACAAACAAAGCAAAAAAAAAAAAAGAATTCAGGATAAAGGAACCTGCCGCCACTCCTAATGTTTTGTATGGACAGTGACACATTAATCTATAAAAATGAACTAAGCATTAGCAAATATTTTCTGCTAATATTCTCAGTCATTCAACTGCATAAGGAAGTAATGGGGGACATCGCTGGAGATGTTTCATGTTACATGATTTGGTACAAAGATCAACTGACCACTGGGCAGCAGGGGAACAGTAGAAATCAAGTGGAAAGGAAAATGGAATGAAATTAGGACTTTGACACTCTGTATTCTCATCTGAGGTAAACAAGGGTGTTTTGAATCTGACACGGACACCCTCACTATAGAGTTGTTGTTATATAGGCTCAGGAAAATACAAATTTGAATAAAATAGATGTTCTGAAACATCTGATAGGGCAGCTAAGAATGAGAACTAAATAAAATAAGCCACATACGACTTCATGACTATAGGATATCTGCTAAGGAAATTAAGACTACAATTTGCATCTTTCTAAGTACAGTAAAGATGACACTAAAGCCTATAAATATCTATAGCTGCACAAATATCCAAGGAAATGAACCTGGTAGAACTACTGAGACGATCTGAATTAAAATAAGTGGAAGGAGCAGAAATTATACTATTGCTTTGATATACTACTAACCATGTAAAAATGAGAAGATATAGATGATGCCCATCACAATAAATCACATATTTTAATTATCTTAACATCTGCCAGAACACTAATTCTACAAAGGATGATCTTTCTAGTAAATTCCTAACTTACCCTAAAAATAACTTTCTTCTTCAAAGGAGTGAGGAAGCCAAAGGGGAAACAGCTATCTCCCATGGAATGTTAATCAACAAGGAAGACTTAACAGATAAAGCAGGAATTCCAATTATTTTGGAAGGCAAAATAATTGTACTGCTAGAGTTCTTGATTTAAAAAAAAATCCTAAACCATACATTTAGTCAACAATGATACCTTGATTCAAATTTATGATTATTTTAATTATATCCAGATTTTATTAATTTAAAATTAATTATTTCATATAATTAATTAGTTACAAATTATATTCATTTATATTTAATTCTTTCCTTAGTGCATGAATCACCTAAAATATATTCTAGTCTATAAATCATAATATCTGTTAGCTTTTAAAAACACACTGCTAATTACAATATACGTACAAATATATATCCATATATAGTAAACCTTGGTTAATGGACCTTTGGTTAGTACATTTTGGAAACAATGAACATTTTTTATGTTTCAGTATTTAACATATAAAGTTCTTTGTTCTACCATTTTTATAAATTTATGTTGTCTGTATACAATGGTACACATTAACAATGTAATTTATATTATTGCCTTCATTACATAATTATACAAATAACATAATTTATGTATCTGCATTAATCTGCCATATATCATTACTCCAATGAACAAATTGTTGCAACTCACAGAAATTCAGATTTAATGGGCATTTGGGCTTAATGTCCATCCAGTCTCTACATACAAATGGTCCATTAAATTGAAGGTTTACTTTATATCTGTCAAATCAGCTGTTCATGAAGACTTACATTAAAAAAATCATTATTATTTTTTTAATTACATCATTAGTTTTCAAAAATTTTCTATCCAAATAACATAGCAACAATTACATGGCACAGGAGAGACCAGCAGAGATAAATTATACAAATGCAGTCTGAGCAATTTTCTTATACAGACTATAAGCAGCCATAATCATTAAAAGCAGAGAACTTAAAAATTAAGTAGAAATGCTGAGAACCCAAAAGACAGATACTTTTTGCAAAGATGCATTTCTAGTAAGTATACACATTTTCCTCATAGAAAATTCAATGGTTTGGATCATTTTTCCCCTCTCAAAAAAAAAGAAGTAAACAAAATTGCTAGCAATTACAGAATACCATCTTACCTTCAAATTTTGAAGCCCAAGACTCCAAACCGGCCTTCAATCCATTAATCTGAGCAATTCATCTGAATCCCCTTTGACTCTTTTGGCACCACAAAGACATAAACAGATGATGAGCAGACCAGCTGCAGAACAGGAAAATAAATGAGAAATATCAGTCAAGTGAAAGCATTTATAAATAAGCATGTATACACAGGTGGACATACAGACAAATATACAAATGATTTGTAAGCTTTGATTGCTTGAACTATAATCAACATATATGGGGTGATTTCTCAGGAAGGGTCACTACTAATGGATTTCTAAGTACAAAGTTCCTTCCAAATGCAGTTTTTGATAATGATAATAATCTGAATTATACACTTCAAATATAAACCAAAGCACACTCTATGAGAAGAAAACAAATTTATGTAAATAAACATTCTAAGGAACTCAGAATCATTAAATTAGCAGCGATGCCTAGTGTATCTTTAATTCCAGCAGGAATAGAAGTATTATTAGGAAAATAATGTTCTTCCTCATATCTTTTTGCCATTATTAAAAGCCTCCCATGCACTCCCATGTAATTATTTGTTCAATAATTTGTCCACTGGTTAAATAAATCCCGGATTTCCATTATTTAATGACTGTCAGCCTAGCAGCTGTAATCAGAATGCTAAATCCTCCAACTTTGGGACATGAACTTTTCTGTAATTCCCAAAAGAAACTGACATGCAAAGGGATCACTTAGGAACCAAGGGGTTTGCTGCTGACTAAATGAAACTGGAAATCAGGCCCCTGAGGAAAAATAAAAGATTGTGTTAGAATGCTCTTGGGATACAGGGGTTGCTTATAAACTTTAAAACCTTTGATCTTGAGCTAAACCAAGCAAATAAATTGTTGGCTATCACCTCTTCTAATCAGCCTTTATCTCTTTTTCCTCTCCCAACCCATTCTGCAATTTTGAGCATTATCTTTGAGGCATGACCGGTTCTTTGATTGTATTCTTTGCAAACTAAGCATTTAAGTGAACAATAGCCCTTGTGGGTATAGGAATATGCTAAATAAACCCTGAGCAAAATAAGTTTGATACTTTGTTTTCTCCCTTTGGCAGAAATTAAATGAATTGTGCAAAATCATTTACCCAAAATTATTTGGTTCTTCCCTATGAATTAAAAGGAATATTATTATAAAACTATTGAGAGATCGTGTATATCTAGAAAGTGCAGAATTTAAGAAGTCATTCAACTATATATACAGTATAACCTTTTTTTTTCCACCTTCTCATACTTCACATATTTTACATTAAAAATAGAGAATGTTTCATGCAACATTTCGCACAAAAAAGCTCCACAGGTTCTAAGGTCAGTTAGGCCTTTGAGAGAGAAAGTCTGAAGGTATTGGGGACTTAAAACTATCCAAATCAAGAAATAATTCATGTATTTTTCAGAGGCTTTTAGTTGAATCTGTTTTGACTTGTTATTTGTAAAAATAATAAGGATGGGATACAAACAAATAAAAATTGTGGTTTTTTTTAATTTTATGCATTTTAATTTAATTTTATTGTATGTTCTTAGATAATGATGATGATTTTTCTGAACTGCTGAAGACCTTTTGTGATTACAGTAGGATCATTACAAGACTCATTCCATTTCTATATACCGGTAGATTCACTCAGTCTAAAAAAAGAATGTTTCCATTCAAAAAAAATGAACAGCAGTCATTGCCAAATAAATCTTACAGATCAGATTTATTTAATCAAAAACTTGATCAGTCAAGTCTTTAAGCAGAAAGGGAAGAAAAATCAATTATGAGAGATGCACTATACTTTATTAAATATTTAGACCAACTGAAACTTAAATCTTCATTAATGCAATACCAAAAATAGAAATGCTTAGAACTCTCTCATTATTCAATGAGCTTCAGACATTTAAACCTGTAAGGGTGGGAAAGATACTCAGATATGTTTGATCTATCACTTACAAGCTTAATCCTTGCTCTTCTAAGCTTATCAAATAATTAGTAGGGAGGGGTTGTCTGGTGGCTCCAGATTTTCCATGCCAGCAAGCAAATTGCCAACCTACAACCTATAGTATTCCAGCAGAACACAGCAACATCAAGATCTGCTTTATGCCAAGTCCAATTATGGTATCCATCTAAGCAAGAGCATTCTGATTCGGACAGCAGCAGCTCTGCGGGATTCTCAGCAAGAGATTATCTTTTCCAAAACTTCCTACTATTTGCTCATTTTAATTGGATTTGCTTAACAGCTGCAATAAAAATGGTCATAAAATCTATCAGGTCATCTAAGGAATTGTTTAACTATTGCATTACCTAATGACCAAAATTTCAGTCCAGAATTATGGTCATAAGTCCAGGATCACCTATAGTTACCGTATTTTTCAGCGTATAAGACACACCTGAGTATAAAACCACCTATATTTAAAAGAGGAATTCAGTTCAGTCTTTTATTGTCAATGCACAACATGTGTGCAGCGAAATTGAGTGGAAAACAACAACAAAAATGTTTTTGGCCTCTGCGCGCCCCATTTTTGGCCCTTTCTTGGCCTGTTTTGGGGGCTTTTTTGGGCCCATTTTTGAGGCTTTTTTTGGCCCATGTTTGAGGCTTTTTTTGGCCCATGTTTGAGGCTTTTTAGCCCATTTTGGGGGCTTTATCTGGCCCTTTTTTCAGCCTGTTTTTTTTTTAAAGCCTCAAAAAGCCTCGAAAACAGGCTGAAAAAAAAGAACCGGAAAAAGGCCCCAAAACGGGACATGCAGAGGCCAAAAAAGGGCCGGCAGACGATTGGGGTTTTAGCAACATTATCTGTATAAGACACATAGGCATTTTCACCCACTTTTTGGGGGGGGGAGTGTCCGTCTTATACACTGAAAAATATGATAACTGTTTGGAAAAAAATAATCAAGCAAACAGAGCAACCCTAGAAAATTGATGTTAAGGAGTGAGTCAGAGAAAAAGGAGTAGATTCTGAGGACAGTAGAAAAATAAGTAGTAAGCAAGCAATTCAAGAACAGAAAACTGACAGATATTGTCTACCAAGAAAAGGGAGCTAAGATTTTAGATGCATAGAGTAGGTAATGAAAGGTATGATTCATCAATCACTAGGCAGACAAATTTGAGGAGTACAGATGATGTACTCAATTTAAAATTCAGCTAATGTATTTAGATTAGTTTGGCGAGCAGGCAGAGGGATAAAATGATTTCTGTTGACAGACTCTTTTAATTTTTTTAGTTCAATGAAATAAATTTGAGCAGAAGAAAAACACTGGAACTAGGTTTTGAGAGTAAATGTTCAAGAGGGAAAAGCAAGCGAGTATTAAGACATGTGTTTAAGCCAAAAAGTTCACATCTACTGAAGCCCTGCCATATTTATATGTTGATTTTCAAGAAATTTCATTCCTTTCTATTAAAATGACTGCTCTGATACGCAAAGTAGTTGTAAAAAAAAGCCCGCATAAATCAACCAGTGTTATTTGTTCTATTAGAAAATCTCAAATTGTTAATTTTTAACTATTAACTATTTTCGAAAGACGTTTTCAACATTTCTGTCCTGAGTGATTCCATTAGACAAGCAATAAACACTCTGTAATCACAAGAATACCAATAAAATCTTCTAAAATCCAAAAAAAAAAAAAGAAAGAAAATCTCAAATTGTTTCACTTACACACAGAAATATAAGAAAAAATGGCAAACTAGCACACAATCATAATACACAATCATAAAGGCAGCATTTTCAACTGGAGCCCTCCACAGCTGATCATAAAGGAATTAAAGCTGATTGCGACCACCAGGCAGGTTTGTGTGGGAGAATATAATCCTCAAGGAATGCTGAACCTGGTCCATCAGGGATTTTAAAAAGCTTAAAATCATATTTTTCATTAATACCCAGAAATGGGGCTTTAAGCCATGTAGTTGTTTAAAAATGTAAAATGTTCTCTGTTAGCAGTATGCTGATCCACAGCAATCTCCAAAGTGTCCACACACACACACACACACACACACAAAAGCAAAACCTGCCATTAAGCAACAATAATGAAAAACTAATGTACTAATCTATCATTTTGTTTACCGAAACTGAAAGGTCCATGTACATTTTAGAACTGTGGTCTTCTGCATATTACTCAGTGGGGCTCCTTCCTTGCTGTGCTTATGCATTTAGTATTACAATTATATGCTGCAATTTTTCCTACACAGATTTCAAAAGAAGCTATTTATCAAGGATCCTCAAAATTCGGAAGTCCTAGGCACATTTGACGTATTATGGGTACTTAGGGAATGTGCAAAGATTCTCAGAGATTTTTCATTAAAATATTACAATTTCCTTTTCCTAGTATAACATTTTCTCAACAAAATTTCGTCTGGAAAGAACCAGTAGGATAGAGGGCTAGGAATGGATTTAACAGTGGGAAGTATTTTCATTCCATTTTTCTGGGGGTCCTGGGATTGCCTTTGATTTGCCTTTTAAAAAAGGGTTATAGTAGCAGCACTTCAAAACATCCAGATATTTATACAACCATGCATATCCAACACAGTAAACCGGAGAATGTTAGAAGATGAGCAAGAGAGAAAAAATGAACTCCAAGAAACAGATTACAGCTCTTGTTCTCATTTTTGGCCCTATTCTTGTTTTAGAAACCAAAGTCTCTATTTTCGCTTGTCTTGTAATTACTCCCCGCTACATGCAGACATTTGGTAAGAGCATACCAAGAGTAAAACAAAAGAGAATTTGGAAATCTTTGAAGGAGGTTTATTCCCGCAAAAGCTCAAGTCAAATGATCAGCTATGTGTCTCAAAGTTCCTTGTCCAACAAGCATTCCAGCAGAACACAGCAATACCAAGAACACCAAATCAGATTATGTATCCAACTATTCTGGTATATTCTGCTCTGAAAGTAGCAGTTTTTGCAGGATTCTAAAGCAGAAATCATCTTTCTCAACACTTCCTACTTATTTGGTCGTTTTAACTAGAGATGTGAAGGATTGAATCTGAGGCTTTCTGTTTATGAAGCATTTATTCTACCCACAAGTGTTTTTTGATAAATCTGAGACTCACCCCTGATCTAATCCAGCTCAGGAATTCTGGGAATTGATGTCCGTATATCTTAGAGTTGCCAAGTTTGAGAAACATTGACCTAATACAAATAGACTTGACTTTCATTCATTTAAAAGAAAGAAAATTGTATTTGAGACAAAAAAGTCCATCCTGTGGCTGCTCCAGTGGTTGGATTCAACTGGTTTTACTACCGATTCAGTGAGTGCACACGTGCCATCCATGCTGCCACGCAGCTTTAAAACAAAGGCTACTGAGCTTACCTGAGGCAGTCCGGGTGAGTAGGAAGGCTGCGGAGGCACGCAAAACAGCTGTTCCACGCAATTCAGCTGAACTAGAAAGAAAAAAAGAAGAAGGGGATATAGGACAGGAAAGGGTAGGTGCGGGTGGATGTGGCCAGGTAGAACTAGAACTGGTGCGTCCAGGCTGAATAACACCACTGGGCTGTGCAGATAAGTTTAGGATGTTGCACAGTAAGAGTGACACAACATCTGATTCTTTTCATGTTACTTATCTTACAACACATAGGATTAGTATTTCAAGCAGGTATGCTAGAGCAATTTTTAAAGATTGCAGGTACTTAGTAAGTTAAAAAAAAATAAGCAACGAAAAGTAAAATTGACACACTGGCAGTTTTTCCAATGCTCACGCCTGTCTCAGGAAAACAATCTGGAATCTGAAAATAGAGCTGCTGTTGTTTTCCTGTTTGTTTGTTTGTTTGTTTGTTTTTTAAAAAACCACTCCACTCAAGCTCTGCATTCTTTTAAGACATTTCTAAAGATGATGGAAGAATTCAGTGCTGTGTCTGAGACAAATTCATCAACCTCCCAATTTAGGCTTAATAAGCAGAGCCCAGCTGTTCAATAGCTAACAACCAATTTCTGACCCATTTTCAAAATCATAGTTGAGATGTGGGAATGTAATGGCACTGAGGTGATTTTTTAAAAAAGAAGATGCTAAAGAAGTAACAGATCCAAATAAATCTGGAGGTAAGTTTTTTGCTGGGTTCTTTTGGACAATTCTGTAACCAATGTACAAGTTTAGAAAGAAGTAGTAAAGATTAAAACTCAGTGTCCTGAAAATGGTTTGTTGGTTTGTTTTTTATACTTTGCTTAAAATCAAGAAGATAAATCTGAGCCGATACAGAGCCTTATACAAATCTCTAAAGAATTTGAAGGAAATTGGAAAAAGTTTCTATAGTATTTTGAGTTTCCCCAAAAGACTACCTACTGTGAAATAAATATAACTGTATTGATTATGCAGGGGGAACAATTTAATTTGTCTTGATGCCTTTTAATTAACAGGCAGGAATATTGATTGCAGTTTGCAAGAATGAAATCGCCAACATTCTTGATACATCTTGCTCAGAATCTCTTCCACTTGTCTTTGAACTCAAATATGCAATAGGCCCCATGTTCTTTCCGTTTTCGTTTATGGGGAGTGACCAAAAGGACTTTTTTTATATTTTTACAGTAAAGAGGAGTAGATTTTAGTGAATACACTGATGTTTCCAATATACATTTTTTTAATTAAATTTTTGTCATTCTTATACTTTTTTTTTCCAAAAAATATTAAGAGGCTTTTTCAGGAAGCAATTGTACTGATTAATTTATTACAATATTAGCTGGAGTTAAGTCTTTATATGAGCAAAGTCCAGTTTTTCAGACACATCTCCCAGCATGAATACTAATCAAAAAAAGCTTGATGTCATAATAAACATACTTAGTCTGCCACAATAATACCAAAAATCAGTATAGTCTTATCACACTTTAAAGATGAACATACTCCCCCCTCCTTTTGCAGAATAATGGCAGGAATTCTATGGCTGAGATCAATCATAGATCAAGGCATAAACTATTTATGGGTAATAGCTGGCCAACTGTTACAGCAGGAATGCTAAACAGGGTTGGGCCCAGTTAAAACTTGGATGAGATTCCTCCATAGAAAACAAATGTATTATGGGTTACCCTGGAAAGATCTTAGAACATCCCTGAATACAATGGTGAACTAGTTTCATAATCAGGCCGAGAAAATTACATAAACATGTTCATGAGATCACCATGAACATGTTTATGAACGTGGTGATCTTGTTCAAAGGAGGTATTTAATATTTGGGCTTGGTTCAGAGGATGCTTTTAATGTTTGTTTCACTCAAGTAGCCTGTTTTATGGCAGCTAGTTAAGAACAGAGAATTTTCTAGTCCGTCTGTTTAAAATACAGATCTAGTGCTTCATGTATAAGAAAGTCCTATGACCACTAACTGTTCTCTTCTGAATATTGTATTGGCCTAATATAAAATATACTTTCAAACAATAGAAAGTATTGTGTTACCCCAGCATTCTTCTGAAAATAATTGGATATAGATTTTACATTAATTCATCAGCATCCAAAACTGGGTTAAAAAGCAGCTAGTATCACCATTAATCTTGATACTAGTTTTAATAGATACGAACAGCAAGGAATGTTAACATAATACCAGTAAAGAAATCTGTTGCTCCCCATACCTGAGTCTGATAAGAGGAAGAAAATGGGTAAGTATTAAACCTGGGTTAACAAAACAATTACTGAATTCATGTAACATGCTACACAAAAACAAATAAACTATATTTTAACAACACAGGCTATGAAGACAATGATTAGGTTCCCACCAAACGTTGATCACAAACTATGCACTCTCAATTGAGCCTTGAGGGCTGCCTGCAGCTCACAGCTTGCCCATTTTTTTCACAAAGCAATGAACTTTAGTTTCTACAAGAAACACTTCTGTCAGTTAGACAAACTGCTTCAATTCTGTACTTGCAGGTCACTGGGTCAATAAATTAAGAGATGAAATGGTTTCCAATATAGCGATTTAAAATGTGCTTGTTTTATCTAGATCCTTAATAAAGAAGAAGCAGGCTGACGAAATGAAAGAAAAGTGCTACAACTAAAAACAATTGTCCTATCAGCCTTCAAACTCTTCAGTCAGGAGCATTAGCAGTTGTAAAGAGTTGTAACAAGTTACAATGTACAGGAGGAAGACTATGGTGTCATAATCTAAGCTTAATACCTTTTGTAGCTGCAATATAATGCTGCGCCATCTTCCAGTTTTTGATTTCTTCCCACCCCCTTGCTTTTAATCTGTTAGAATCCATACCAACTCAGACTGTACCCCCTTTATATAGGTTAAAAGGAAGTAACTATTTAGAATCCAATGGATCATTTTTCTTAGGCCTGTTCCCGAATGAAAATCCAAAATGGTAAATGGTTCCTTTGGCTAAACATAAGAATTTCAGCTTTCCATTTTTAACAATGGCCTGGCTGGCCAGATTTATCCAAGTCCCTAAATGGGGCATGAAGGCATCTGCTCTCCCTTCTGTATCTCCAGCATCTAGTATTTAGCATACCACCTCTGGACAGGGAAGCTCCATCTATCCTCTGTGGCCTATTGCCAAGCAGGCTTATCCTCCATGAATCTATTTGAGACTGAAATAAAGCTCTAATGTCACTGCATTGTGTTAAAAGCCCATCAGTCTGTCATCAAAATGAAATGCAAAGGAATTAGTGTGCAATTTTCCCATACTAACATTTCATCCATTTTCCCACCCACATCCATTTTGGGTGCTTGCTGGCTTTTCAAATTTCTTTCAAGACCCTCTGGGGAATTAACCAACTGCAGCACAATGTTGTCACTGGTAGACAATAAATATACTATGCTGGCACAGATCCAGCCACCATTTTATTCCCAACAGAGCAGATTACGACTTCCCTCTAGGCTTTCTGGGGAAGGATGCAAGATATAATACAATACAGCTGGGCAGGCAACTGGAAAAGACAAATACCAAAACTCCCATTATCATCTGAGCTCCTAATTCACATGAACAGACATGGGCCATAGAAGTTATTTCTCATTAATAAACTTTTAATTACCTTTTGGTTTCACTTTTCAGTGTGCTTTTGGTAATAGGCATCCAATAATTTACCTTGCAGTAAGACAGGGGTCTTCAAACTTGGCAATTTTGTGACTTGTGGACTTCAACTCCCAGAATCCCTCAGCCAGCAAAGCTGGCT
>JAEANM010019448.1:0-12362 GCA_017656035.1 Myanophis thanlyinensis | reverse complement strand
TATATTCCTTATTGGTAAATACAAAATAATGTTTGAGTGGCATGCTATAGATGAGCATCCCCCTCTGCATAGCAGGTAAGCTCATGTGCAATCATGAAGCCAACACCTGGAGCAATAAATATCCAAGACCACCAGGACTAAAGTTGCAATTGGAATGGAGAGCTGGTGATCGTGAAGACAGACGTATCTGACATGTGGAGACATAACTAACTAGCCACTTTGGCTTTCTTTGGCAGAAAAGAACAGTCTTGTCATAAAAACATAGAAAGTATACATTCCAAGTCAGCTATGGATCCTCTCTATTTTTATTTCTTCTCCCTGTAAAATTCCTTAAGGCTGGTTCACATGCGTTGCCTTGATGTGCAGTCATAAGAACCCTTAGGCCCTGCATGCTGTAATCTAACATGTGAATTTGGCATTCACAGATACAGACTATTTCAGCACCATTCCTTTCATCTGTTGCCATCAAGGAATTGACTGGTGGCTGCATCTGCGATTATGCAGCTCAGGTCGTGCTGGATAATCTATGCACGGAACAATTAAAATATTCATGTACAGAAGGAGCCGTACAATGTGAGTCAACATTTAGCTTCGAACAGACATAGACGTTTTACCACCCACATGTATTTTACCAGTACTATTTCTGCACCGAGTCTCAAGAAAGCATCAAGCAGTTAATTATATAAGAATGAAAGAATAGAGACCTTATCTTCTTGTTAGCAGTCATTAATCTGACAATGAGAACATTAATCATTACCTTTTTTTTTTTTTACTAGATATAACCTTTTCTAGGTTTACTAGAAACCTCTTCAATTGTATGAGTCTGTTTACTTATTTTGTCTCCCTCTCTCTTGATAGACTGTGTTTTATGGCCATGAACTTCCTATCATCAAATTAAGCTTTACTAAAGGAGATCCCATAAAACAGTTCTTTTATTTTAAAAAAATCATTATCATGTACAAGCACAAAATTGTGGAGTTTGATTTTAGAAACCGTATCAGTTAAAAAAAAATATCTAAGCATCCCTCTAAAGCAGTGTTTCTCAACTTTGGAAACTTTAAAATGTATGGATTTCAACTCTCAGAATTCCCCAACCAGCAATTTTGGTTGAGGAATTCTGGAACCTGAAGTCCATGCAACTTAAAATTGCCAAGCATGAGAAACTGTGTTATACAGTAGGGCTGTTGTAGTATTTTGTGCTAATCCAAACTTTCAGCCATGCTTCAAAGACATAGCTTTTTCATTTTCCTGATTATTTTACCAACATATGATGACATTATGGTTGATTCTCTGTTTCCAACAACCTACTACTCACAATTGAAATCTGTTCTTTGCAGCAATGTACATATTGCTAATAATTTTTCCACTTTCTCAGCTCTTAATGCAATAGCCTAGTTCATTTTCCATATATAATGGGAACACTTAAATCTACAACGTCTGCAAAATGCTAGCGTTAGACTGTAATCACCAGTAGTCAGTCTAGGTCCTACAATTTGATAATACAATGCTGAAATGCTGAATCCAATTAATGATCTACAGGGAGATATGTACCACTGAAACACATGGGAGTTGCTGAGGGTTGTGTTTTCCTTGTAACCTATTAATCATTCTAGTTACAGCCATCTATATCTAAGATCTTGAACAACTGGGAGCAAGGAAAATTCTTTGTAATAAAAAACAGATTGCACAAGTTATTCTCACTTAAAAATAAAAAAGGTGCGGATGAAAAAAAAATCCAGATGAGATACCGTAACTTACTTATGTTATCCTACCAAAAATGTTAATATTCCATTTGAACACATTCACATATAGATGGGCTGTTGATTATTTCTTTGCTGCAGATCATGTGAACAAAACTTTGCTAATCCAACACAACACAGAAAAGTCATTTACTTACTTGCTCTTCTGAATGTCAGTTCATTTGTTCAACTGTGAGTAAAACCAGATCAGTAAAAGCCCACAGTTACTATTTTTCAAATAAAGTAAGTACTCCAGAACCCTACACAAATCCACACATTGATTATTGGAGGGGGGGCATTATTTTAACATTCTTGGGGAAGAATGTTTAAAGAAATATAGAAGAAAATATTAGCACAAAAAGAATAAAAAGTATTTACCCATCTGCAGACTTAACAAGATTCGCATGAGAAAAATCTCATATGTATATACAGTGTATATACACACATAGACATAATCTGCTGGAGCCTGGTTTTATTCTCTACATTTTCCTATTGATTTCAAGTTATTTTTATTTTTTTAGCCCAGCTTTATTACATTATTAAAATCAGAACAAATACAAAATGCTGTCTGTTTTCATTCAGAAAATAAGTAAATGAGAAGACAGTCTGTACTGAATGATAAAGCTCTGTTTTTAATGTATAACCATGTGGTTTCTTCATAGAAAATTAATGAGTTAAAGATGAAATTCCTCACTTTGTTTGCATATATATCTTCTTGCAGGATTTTATTCAGGAGAAGAATAATTAGAAGCACTTCTGTGGCTCAGTCCTAGATTTTGTTTCCAAGATCTTGATGGTTAGAGTGTCTTTACTCTCTCCAGGAAGCCATTGGTTTAATGGGAGATTACATCCAAAAAAGGCATACTTATGTTCCCAATGTGTGATAAAAAAACTTTGTTGTACCTGAAAAACTTCTGCTGAAGTACAATCAGCTAAAGGAGTTTCTATCCATCGCAATTCGTATAATTTGTTTTAGACAATAGACATAACTATGACCAAAGGACATAAAATCAAATGGGGAACTTTGAGCAGGTTAAATAGGTGGGGGAAACCAAATATGGTTGATTCTATTCTCACAAAGTGAAAACATTAAGATTTTTTTAATCAATAAGCTTCATCACTGAACAGGAATTATGAATGAAATCCCCCTGAGATAATATAATTTTCAGAAACAGAGAGCTCCCAAATTTTTAGCTTCCACACTCATTGACCTACACTAGTATGGCCAATATTAGGGATTTTGGAATATTACAATTCAAAGGCTTCAAATTACTTACTCTTTCTGTAGCCCTATTTAGCACTGCTTTGTAGCTAGTGCCCTTTCTGAAGTGGCAGTAAATACATATACTGATAATTCTTTTGTACTAAAAAAAATATTTTTGATTAGATGTGTTTCATGTAGAGATTCAGAAAAGGCTTCTTTTTAATATCTTTGCTAACATTTCCAGAGATTATTACCACAGAATTGCTTTTTACAGCATAATTAAAACAGATAAAAATAATTTTGAAATAATGCTTTTACTTATATGTATATATTTATTTCTGAGTTTTGCACAATCTTTGTTTTGTATTGTCCAGGACTCAGTTCTTCCTTTTTCTATGACTAGCCTCAAATTAACTTACAAAAATAAAGAATAAACATGAGGCATAATTTCAAACTGATAGAAAGAAGTTCAAAAGTAATGTTAGAAAGTATTATTTCACAAATGGAGTAATGGAAACCTGAAACCAACTTTCAGTGAAGATGGTTGGTAACTGAGTTTAAACATGCTTGGGATAAACACATCTATTATCTGACAAAATTTTAACAAATATTAATAATGATATAAAAATGAATTAATAATTAAAAATAGTAAATAGATTAAAAAGAAAACAGAAACAAACAAGTGAATAATTCAAAGGACAGACTTAATGGACTATTGGGTCTTTTTTGCCATCAATGTTCTGTGTTTTAAAAATATTAAAATGTGTTTTTAAAATAGTCTGAAACAATTAGTGGCAAGATAAAAATGACAGAGCTGTCTAGTAAAATAAGAAAATGTAAAAGCAACTGCTAAAAGTATTCAAACATCTTAAAAAACAAATCAGACAAGACAAACATAACCCATAACAGAGGCGACACCCCTGGGATATTGTCTTTGTGCGATAGCAAACTACTGTAGATTGTCCTAGTAGAAAAACTTGTCCAAACAACATCAATCTTCTAGGGTGGAGAAGTGGAGACACTTAATGACTCAATTCATAATATCTCCACCTCCCCAACAACCCCTCACAATCACCAACTTTTAAACTCAGCATCTCAATATTCAGGCTATACTCTGTACTCTGTGTCAAAAGGTCACTTTTCATGCTTTGGGTGTGCAGAAAGTTTCAGGAGTGCCATTTTGTGCGTGGCATTAACCTTTTTTCCCTCAACTTTTAGGAGGAGCTGATAATTAACATGAATCTGAGTACTCAAAGCTATCAGAACTTGCTAGTGGTACTCAGAATTGACAACCTGCCACCAAGAAACATGATCCTCTAATCTTTGGTTGGTAAGAATTATTAAGAAAAAACAACCACACAGAACAAGAACTTCAACAAACACATTTGCTTTCGAGTGTGTACCTTGTTTATTGTTTAAAGAATTTGCTTCTAATTTTCTTTCTCTTGAACTTTCCATGAAGAGGGGAGAGCACTTTTCTTTTCTGAGAAGATAGCCAACCTCTACCTGGTTTTTGTTTGTATATTAGTTACTAGTCCCATTATCAGTCTGAGAATCTGCTGTTGGATGAATGAAGTGACTCAGAAGAAACCAATATTGGAACCAAACACTCAGAGCAGACCATTAGTGGTGGTGTTGAAACAGTGGTTAGATAGTTATGTTTCCTAGATGTTTTAGATTCCTATATAAGACAAGACGTTAGACATCATGTGTCCCTTTTAATTCTACATTGGTATGATCGTAATTCACTTTCTTGAAGGAAACTGAAATAATCAAAAAAGTGTCTGGACTTTTAATCCTCAGTAAACTTCATGGCAGAGTAGGGGTTCATCTTGGCTCTCATCTACACAAATCTAGATCTGAAACTAAGCTCAAGTTTTTCATAGAATAGCAAAGCTTTTTTAAATTGTATTTTTTAAGAAGATTATATTTAGTATGACTGACTAGTTTAAAAAAAACCAGTATAACTATTTCTATAATACAGCTTCATCCGACAAATGATTTTATGAAATCCAGTAAACACTTTGATTTTCAGAACTCTTTCCTTTTCTAAACCTACATTAACAATCTTTCATGAGAAAAAGACAGTGCCATCTTGATAAATTATCACACATTGACAACACCTAGGCTCCAATTAGGCTGCTCCTTTCAGCTTCCGCTGACAGATTATGTTCACATGCTGTCCTTTCTGCTGTACATTAATGCAAATTTAACATTTGCTTCAAAGGAGCTGATGGCAGTATGGTTTGATTTCACTGGGGATTAGCTGGGCCCAGCTTGTTGAGCAAGTTTTCTAGATAAGCATGAATATCATGTACCCAAAAGTGGCCACTGAGGCATGGTTGCCATTTTAGGAACAGTACAGGCTCTGAACGACTATACCAGTGATGGAATTCACATTTTTTTTACTATTGGTTCTGTGGGCGTGGCTTGGTGGGCGTGGCTAGGGGTATCATGTGACTGGGTGGGCAGTTTCTATAAGCAGGGCAATAAAGATTAGGCTAGAAACAACCCAGGATGTTTTTTTCCTGCCTTCCTTACAGGATTAACCCTGTAAAGTGGAAAAAAACAAAAAGATTTCTTCTAACAATCGGTTCTCTGGACTGCTTAGAAAATTTACTGCTGGGTCTAGTGAACCTGCTAGAACCTGCTGAATTTCACCTCTGAACTATACCTTTTAGATCTCAGAAGGGTTGTATTCCATTTTATTTATGGTTATTGTTAATGATGTCCTGATAAAAGGGAATTGACTTAGTGGTCCATTCTGGACATGCCCTTGGGAAATAAAGACTGATGCCTATTTTGCCTTGAGGCCTCAAGTAAGATGACTGAATATAAGAAATGCATTATATAAAGGATACAAATAGCAATAAAGATAGCCAGATACCTTCAGATCTCAGGAATTCCAGTGATAACAGTACCATCTTAGGAATTCAGGTCTATGCAGAGTCTCATCTCTATTTATTTTTTATTAAACAAATTTGTATGGCCACCCAGCTCCACATAATGACTCTACACAGATTACAGCATTGAAATCCACAACATAAAACCCCATACAAATCTCTAAAACTAGGTGTATTCCACTAGCTCTGCACCTTTCTTCCACTATTCTATACTCCTTGCAGTGCCCAATCTCCTCATCCCTCTTTACATATTAAATAGATATATTTGCATGCAGTTGTTTCAAAGAATTCATGGTGTACTTTTCATTGTCTCATCTTATCTGCTTTGATGATTTAGTCAGTTGAGCTTGCACAGCTTTATTTGACCAAATATTGCCCATTGTTCATCGCTGTGACATTTAAGAAAATTCCAGTAAGACTCAGAAGCCTGTGATTTTTGCAAAGTGTCAGAGTTGTAGTGTTGTCTTCCACTGGCACTTGAGATCATATTGAAAAGTATTTTTTTGCAATAGGGAGCGTTTGATATGACATTAAGTATAAAGATAATGAACTTGTACAGACCAGTCTAAGAACAAAGACTCATAATGAGCATATTTTTAGCATATAAACAAAAACATAACACTGTGTTTCCCAAAAATATGACCTATCCCAAAAGTAAGTCCTAGTTTTATTTTCTAATACAAATGCACACCATATAAGCCCTACCCCAAAAATAAGCCCTACTTAAGACTCCACCCATCAATCTGGAGTAGTTATCAGCTTCAGAGGCCTTCAGGAAAGCCTTCCTGGAATTCTTGAAGGCATCTGACAGAGAAAAAGAGGCTGGGGACAAGTGAGGTGAGTCAGTGGATGACATTCCCCCCAAAATAAGACATGGCATCTTTTTTGGCAGCAAAAAAAATATTTTCAGGGAAACAAGCATATTTTTTCAATCTACATAGAACAACAACAACAAAAACAAGGCATAGCTCTTATTTGGTACTTGTCTTCTTAAACACCAAGGTAATTTTTAATTAGTAAATTTAAAAAATGGAATTATCCACATCTCTTCTCAATTTGGTTTATGCTTAAAACATGACAGAGGGAAGATTTCTATACAGTCCTCAAAGTAAAAAATAACAATTTCACATTACATTTATATCAATTAACTTTTAGTAAAATATGTTGGCATGCTACTTTGCCCCATGTTTTGTGCCAATTCTGAGTCATGTTGGTGCATGATTCCAAGAAATAATGCCAATAAGGTTTAAACCATAGGATCACTATGTCAGCACCACCTGTGAAAATATGTCTCAGATCTTTAATCATTCAATATATAAACAAAGAACTTCAGTGGATTTAGTACATAACACCCAATATGATAGCTCCAGGTTCTTTGCTCAAGACTTCTCCAGGGTGATTGGACTTCGTGGGATAAATCACCCATACCATTGTTCTTGGGTTGAGGCTTTCATCTTTAACATTATGGGTTAATCTGTCCTGAAACTTCTAGAGTAAGACATACTCACCTCCCACCCCATATTAATTTTACGCTGGTCTGCTCAGAGCATCAAATCTTTCCATGGTCTAACACAGTGATGGAATTCAATTTTTTTACTACCAGTTCTGGGGGCGTGGCTTGGTGGGCATGGCTGGGGGGATCATGTGACTGTGTGGGCAGTTTCTGCAAGCAGGGCAATAAAGATTAGGCTAGAAACAGCACCAGAATGTTTCTTTTTCCTGCCTTCCTTACAGGATTAACCCTGTAAAATGGGAAAAAAACAAAAGGAGATTTCTTCTAACAACCAGTTTTCCGAACTGCTTAGAAAATTTACTACTGGTTCTAGCAAACCTGCTAGGACCGGCTGAATTTCATCTCTGGTCTAACAAAACTTGTAAAAATTTCTTCTTAATAGCCTGAATCTACCCTCCTGTTTAGCATCCGAACCCCCTTAAGAATTAAAGAAATATGCTCGTGCTAAGATTCATCATTAAAACCATGTTCCTCATTAGCAGGCAAGCGGCTACTGCTCAAAGAGAGGCTCGTTTTCCACAGACAAGTTTTGCCACCAAAACCTTGAACTGTCCTACAGCTCAAAGAGATCAAGATCAAAGGGCAGAGCACATTTTCTGAAGACATTTCATTTTGTGTTTCAACAAGATAGCTTCACTGAGGAAGCTTCACTGGAATGCAGGGTGAAGCATGTGAAGGGAACACACAGTCTGCATCTTAGCACCAATCTTCCTGAGCCTGGAGGAAACCAACAAAAAGGTATGATCAAAGCATAATAGTAAAGCACACACAATCCAAGTTCCATGCACTGTTTTCATTTAAAGCATTTGATAACCGGTAATGGAAAAATCTGATATTAGGCAACGATGGGCTAAAAAGACAAATGGGTTCCCCTCCTCCCAGGAAGTGACCAAGCATTTTCACTTTTTTTTTTTTTTTAAGATTTCCCCTTTCTTAAAAGGGTGTCTAATTCAGGTCCACTTTAATTTAAAAACCTCTAAGGAAAGATAGGAGGCTTATAAAATCCTCTCCCTACTTAATCAGAAGCTTAAATCTGAAAAAGGCACTGCTTGAGAGTCATTTTAATTAGCCGACATGTTAAAGCAAAGGCTATTTTAAGCCTCATAAAAAAGCCTTAAAAAGAACATGGATGCTTAAAGTAAGCAGGCATCTGAAACACGTGTTTTTAAAACTTTCGATTATTTTATTTATTAATGGCATCCATAATAATTTTCAATTAAATGTTTTTTACAGTAAGCCTTAGCTTATTTCCTAAAAGACTGCAAAGAACTAATTCCTATGATTTCCAGGAAAAAAGTAAATTCTATGGACAAATTATAAAAGCAGAAAAACTCCTGTTCCTTGGTCTAGAAGGCTTTTTTCCTGGATCTGGTAAACAGAAGTCCATAATGGTCTAGCCAGGGGTGGGCAATTATGGCTCCTTCATGACTCGTGGACTTCAACTCCCAGAATTCCTGAGCCAGCATGGATGCCCAGCATGGCTGGCTCAGCAATTCTGGGAGTTGAAGTCCAGGAGTCATGAAGGAACCATAATTGCCCACCCCTGTGCTAGCCCTCTTGTAACAGTGTAGAAAAGGATGATTTATTCACCCTGGTTTTTCCATCTCTTTTGAGCCAGTGTAAAGTTGTTTCTTTGCTTGCAGTGACATACAGATTTGAATGATATTTACAAATATCTTTTAAAAACACAGATATTCTATCTGGAGGGGAGAGGGGAAAAAAAGAGTCCAAAAGCCAATTCAGATGTGGTGTGAGAGAAGCCACTTCAATTGGCTAGTATTCTTCTACTAGGGATGGGTTAAGGAAAGAATTCCCTCAAGCTACAGTTACTTCTCAAATTCGGGTGGGCTTCCCTTTGACATTTTAAACCCTTTGAAGAAAAATTTCCTTTGAGCCATGTGAAGTCTTTTGTGGTGATGGGAAACATACATTTATGATTAAGAAGAACATCGTGTACAAGTGGGAATGGGATAACAGCATGTGACTAACCAAAAGTCTATTAAGAGAATATATCAATCTGGAGAGGTTTCTTGACCTACTTTGTTTCTGGAAGGACTGGAAATGTAAGACAGTCTGCAAATTCAAATAATACATGCCTCCCTCCTCCCCCCCACCTCCAATTTGGACTATCTAAAACTATCAGATTTTCAGGATCAGGCCAGATCCTAAAAGTGAATACTTTGGCCACCTAATAAGAAGGAAGGACTCACTGGAGAAGAGCCTAATGCTGGGAACGATGGAGGGCAAAAGAAGAAGGGGACGGCAGAAAATGAGGTGGCTGGATGGAGTCACTGAAGCAGTCGGTGTGAGCTTAAATGGACTGCAGGGGATGGTAGAGGATAGGAAGGCCTGGAGGTGTGTTGTCCATGGGGTTGCAATGGGTCGGATATGACTTCCCAACTAACAACAACAACAACAACACTATCAATGTAACTCATTATCAATGCTTAACAGAAAATACACCTACAATGGAACAGTCTATTTTTAAGACACAGAACCTTATGAGAGACATTGAAATAATCATCAGCAGTTAGCATACGAAATCCAGACTGTCTGGAGACACAGGTCACCTGGTCACAGCCTTTGCCATTGTAGTTTCAGATCTAGTCGGTGGATAGAAGCAGCCTTGATTAGCATTGATGGATGATCTAAATTGAGAAGAGACCCATAGCAAAGACTCAGTTTAATGGATCTAGGTTTTGCAGATTTCAGATAAAACAGATTTTTATAGAATTTTTACCACAAATGATGCCTTTCATATCAATTATGCAAATGAAACTATTACATAAATTTATGTAAATACAAATTACATAAAATTGCATATCACTGATAACACTCACCCCAATCCTAACCCTTTAATATTTAATTTAATCAAGGAATTACTATTTTTTGATCATTGAGCATTGACTGTAGTTTTTATATGAGACTGATATAAAACATTACGCTTTGATGATGGTTCTGGACTTAGAGGATTGAGTCTTCTCAGAAGATGTTGCTGAAGGATGACTGAAGAACCTTGGTCCTTCCTTTTCTGAGGTTCCTTGGGTCTTCACTGCATTCTTCATATTCTTTGTATGGTAGACAAAACCATGTGAAATTTAGAAAATTAGGTTGCATCACTATGCTAATTATACTCTGCATCACTTTTTCAACCTATGCCTAAAAACTCACAATCTAATTAAATAATTGAACTAATTGAATAACCTAATTGAACTAATCAAATTATAATCCATGTGGAGATCTGTGGATTCACAGATAATAAATTCTGGTTTGAGGTACAATCTGTACAAAATTAGGTAACTCACCTTTAGAAAGAAGTTTGGAATTGCTTTTTGATTGGTTGTTGGAAGGCAGATGCTCCTCATAGGGATAATATGTTATAAATTTCTCTCTAGAAACACATTTTCATGAGCTTAGTGGTAGAAGGTTAAAGGATAAGGCCTAGATGGGTTAACTACTTTACTGAAGACATGGAATAAATGTTGTAACAATGATGTTCAGTGACTACAGCATCTACAAATATACTGTAGCATCTAAATCTTGCTATTTTTTTGTCTGAGTTTAAACCTCACATTCCAGTATTATGTACTAAAATATTGTTTTTGCCTCATTTCTCATCCTTGGATTAATGTTCTAATTGCTGCTTTAATTTATCTCAGACTCTTGTGGTATTATTAAATTCATCCCTCATTGGTGACAATAACCCCAACCAAGATCTAAAGCCTTCAGCTTCTTTCACTTCTGGCTCAATAGAGTTTGGAACTCTATTACAATACAATGTACAATGTAGTTGTTATTTGATTACTGAATACTGAATACTTACCGGTATATGTTTTCCAATTACTCTGTCTCTAGATGGATATAATAATAACTTGTCATAACATGTATTATACAGATTGTTGCTCTGAATTATCTTTTCTGGAGTGATGTCCATTGCCTGTAATTAAGACTTTTGTGTTTTTTTAAATGCAATGGGTGGAGAAAATAAAATAAAATCTCATGCTTCTTTATCATGGAATTAGAAAACCTCCTCCAATTTATTAGGGGATATAATTTTTTTGTAAATTGTTCTAGATATCTAGATGTTCTAAATTTCTCATACCTCATATCTATAACAAAACTTTAAAGCCTTAACATTCAAACTTAAGAAAAAATCCATAAAGAGCTACCAGAAGCAACAACATATTGAAAATCTTAATCTTTAATCCCTACAAATAATATCTCACAAATACATTTATTTTCATTTTCTCTTGTCTCCTCTCAAATGTTTTCTTCACAGGTTTAACACTTGCTTTCAATTTTAACACCATACCTTATCATTTTCTCTAAAAACACAAGAAAAATATTCCCATATCTTATCTAGAAGAGGCAGGATAAAAAGAGTATTGACATTTTTGAACTTTGGTTTTGGGGAAGATTCTTGACAGTACTATGGACAGCCAAGAAAACAAACCAATGAATCATCAAACAAATCAAACAAATTATCCTATTTCAGCACATTCTATAAAAACCTAGCTGTCTAAAGAAAATGTTAAACAATAAAAATTTGAAAAGGTAGAATGACAGAGAAGAAGAAGAGGACAACCAGTAGCAAGCTGGATGGAGTCAATTACAGTTGTGATGAATGCCTTGGAAGGCCTGAAAAACCAGGTTAAAGACACATTGTCATGAAGAAAAGTCTAACTATGTGGTCACTAAGAATCAACAAAACTTGATGTCACATGACTAATTAATAAGAAACATTCTTTTTTTATCACGCACATAAAAGGTATAAATTTAATAAGAGGATGCTGGTATATGTAATATCATTAGGGATCATCTGCATCCCAAAACTATGATGCAGACTATCGTTTAGATGGCAAGGAGATACAGTAGTTTCTAAACTCTTTGTTGTTATCTAGTGGTCCTCTTGATCTTTGCAGCCCAGCTCTAGGACCCATGATGATAGAGAAGAAGGCATATGGAAAAGGGAAGGAGAAGGAGGAGAAGGAGAAGGAGAAGGA
>JAEANM010019446.1:0-12362 GCA_017656035.1 Myanophis thanlyinensis | reverse complement strand
TAATAATAATAATAGGCCTTTTTTGGAATGAAGAAAAAAATAAGAAGGCCTGAAGAAGGGGGGGGGGAAATGGCTTCCCGTTCCTATGGCAACCGCGCTCCCTTGGCCCCGCCCATAACGCTATTCCACAAGAAAGCGGGCCGGCGTCCAAAGAGAAAAAGAAAGCGGAGATGGAGAAGTGTGGTGGTTGTTGGTGGTGGGTGGTTAGGACTCGCTTTCCCGACAGGCTCCGCGCCAGCCGGACCGGAAGCGGCTCCTCCTCGGGCGGCGCCTTAAAGCGGAAGGGCCAAGGCGGGGCGGGGCCGCAGTTCCTTTCGGGCCTCGCCAGTCGCGCTGCGCCAGTCGAAGCCGCCGCGGAGCTGACGAGGCGAGGAAAGCCGCGCTTGCCGCCTCAGCCGCTGGTCCCTCCGGAAAGCACCGCCGCCTCTTCCTCCTCCTTTCCCTTCTCTTCGCCGCCTCAAACCGCCCGGCAACCATGGTAAGGCCCGCCGCTCGCTCTCTTTCTCCTCACACACACACACGCCCCCACTTCCCCACGTTAGGCCGCCATCTTGTCTCCCGGCCGCCATTTTGTGGGGGCTTCCTCAGGGAGGCGGGCGGCGGCGGGGGGGGGACAGGCAGGGAGGCCGTCGTACCCCCGCATCCCACCCCTATTTTGGCTTTCTTCTTTTAATTTTCGGGGTTTTTTTTTCCCTCAAGTCCCCTCAATATTCCCTTTTAGAGCTGCTGTTCCCCATTTATTTTTGTGGGAGGGGGGTTGTCTCCTTTCTCCCCCCCCTGCAGGTCAAGGGGGGGAGGCTGAGGGAATTTCCCCTCCCCCATTTTCTTCCTCAGTGCCTTTTTTCTCCCACCCAATTTTGGGGGAGGGGGAAAGGAGACCCCCTCCCCCAATATGAGGGGACATGAAGTATCCTCTGTGCCCCCCCCTTAGAAGAAACGATTCCTTCTCCCCCCCCTTCCTCATGGATGATGAATCCCAGTTTCTGGGATGTGGGGGGGGTCTCCTTTCTTTCTGGGATGTGGGGGGGGTCTTCTTTTCCCCTCCCTCCAATATGAGGGGACATGAAGTATCCTCTGTGCCCCCCCCTTAGAAGAAACGATTCCTTCTCCCCCCCTTCCTCATGGATGATGAGTCCCAGTTTATGGGATGTGGGGGGGGTCTCCTTTCTGGGATGTTTGGGGGGTCTCCTTTATTCCCCCCCTTGCAGATGGGGGGGGTTATAGGAGTATTCCCATAGACTTAATACTCTTTCCCCCCCCCCCCAAAAAAATTCATCTTCAGTGCCTTCTCTCTCACCCAATTTTTTTTGGGGGGTGGTCTCCTTTCCCCCCAAATATGAGAGGGCGTGAAGTATTCTCTCCACCTTCCCCCCCCCCCGCAAACTAATGCCCTCCAGAAGCCAAAATGCGACCCCATCGCCCCATCTTTCTCTTCCTTTCCCCCCCCTTTTTTTTCTTCCCTTCTCATCTTTTCCCCTCCTCCCTTGGGGGGGGCGGTTCCCCCCTAAACCTGAATGCTGCCCTCTCCCCCTCCCACCATATTTCCTGGCCTAAAATTATCCTCTCTTTACCCTTTCTTCCCCCTCCCCTCCAATTAGCAGGAAAGACCATTGAACCCCCAATGGGACCCTCTTACTGGCTTCATTTCCACACACACCCCCAGACTGCTTTTCAAATGGGGAGGGGGCAGTAGAAAAAAAATTATGGGTTTTTGGGCTTGGTTTTGTTGCCTTGGCCCATATGCAACATCCAGCTTTTGGGGTGGATTCACACATCCTTCTGGGGGGCCCCCCAAAACTGCTGTGGTCATTTTTCCATTGGGATTGACTGATCCTCTCTCCCCAGGATGGCTGGAAGACAAGGGGCTCATTATCCCCCGCCACACATGGCTGACAAACCTAGGGTGTGTGTGTGTGTGTGTGTGTGTGTGTCTTGGCATGCTAAAGCTGCTAAAGGCTGTGCTTACAATGGAGGCAGCAGGAGAAAGGAACATGGGAGAGGGATGGGGCTCCCTTCTGGTCGGGGGATGATGGGAACTGTAGGCCCCCTCCCAATTGAGGGAGGACGTAACCCTCTGCTGGGGGATGCGAGCGGAAACAGTTCCTTCTCTGCTAGTTCACCCATCCCGATGTCCATATATAGCAAGAGACAATAAATGCAGAATATCCCTCTGTGCGAGTCTGTTTAGGAGAACAAAGACTATGGAATAATGTACCTGTACCATTGTTTCAGGTAAATTTTGTACTGGCAGCCCTCATTCTTCTCCCCCCCATCTCATTCCACACCTCCTCTCCCTCCCCTACACCACCCTGCCCAAAGACCCCTTAGGGCGATCTCCCTGTGTGTGTGTTTGTGTTTGTGTGTTTTTCCTGGTCTTTCCCATTGCTTGATCCCTCCCTCCTTCCCATTTTCCGCTTTGGCCTTTCAATGCTGCTGTCTCCTTCTTTCCATCTGCGCCCCCCCCCCCCGTTCTGCTTTGAGTGGGGGTACGGGAGCTGAACTAGAAGACCTCCAAAAGTCCCTTCCAATCCATCCACCCCCCACTTATAATTCTACTGTCCTCAAATCCCCCTCCAGGCTTCCCAGGATCTGCAATCCTGAATGCTTTTTCCTCCCTCTCAAGCATTTCTCTTTGCAGCCATCCCTTTCGCCAGTCTCTTCCCTCCACCACCACCCCCTTTTGCGGCAGGGCGCCACTTCCTGCAGCCCCCCACCACCACCACCACCATCTGGCAGCTTTGGTTGGGGCCACCTGCTTTTTTCGGCCTGTATACTTTTATTCCTTCCCTAGCCCAAGCCCCGGATTCCTCCCAGGGAAATCTGGAAGAGGGGGTGGGGGGAGATTGCCAAAAGCTGGTCCTTTGGTTCGTTTCCTTTCTCTCTCTCTCTCTCTGGGCTGGTGCCACGCCTTGTTCTCCTCCTGCCTTCCTCCTCGGGAGGGTGGGAGCTTCCTCTTCCTCCGGCGGATGCCTGGCGTCCTTCTGTGAAAGGCTGGCTTTTTTTTTTTTTAATGAAGACTTTGAGCCTTTTCGAGGAAGGAAGCCAGCCGGAGGAAAGTGGTGTCCCTTTCATCCTGCTTGTTTTTCGTTAAACTTTCCCTGGCCTCTGTAATCACGCTTTTATGCCCAGGGTGGAGGGCTGCCATGACGTGCAACGCCTCTTAAACCCTCTTCTGGCTTCTTGGGGGGCGGTTGCCAGTTGCCAATGATGTAGGTTTGTTGCGCTCTTTGGTGACTGGTTGCTCAAATCAAGTTCCTTTTTTGCAGCCAGAGCGTTTGCACTCTGGTGGAAAGGAGATTGCAGAGATACAATGGATGGGCGTTGCAGTCTTTTTGAGGCAGTCTGTTCCTCGTCTTGGTGTAACAGAAGGGGACCTCTGAGGTCGTCTAGTCCAACCTCAAAGCAGGAGATGCTACACCATTCTGAACAAAACGGCTGTCTGGTCTTTTTGTATTTAAAAAAAAAAACCTCCAGTGATGGGAGCAGCCAGAAACCCCTCCTCTTTTTTGTGGCAACCTCCCAAATATCACAATACTGTGCAAAATACGGTAGAGCATTTGAAGAGCACTAGTTTTTGGTTTAGCGTACGATGTGGATTGGGTCACGTCTGATTTTTCAACCTTTGTCTGCCGTGGTGGTTAAGTGAATCACTTAAGGGACCGCGGCTTCTCCCATTGCTTGTCAGAAACCAGCTGCGAAGGTCGCAAATGGCAATCAAGTAACACAGACACCTACCCACCCCCCACCCCCACCCCCACCCCCGTGCTGCAACCGTCATAAATAGAGGTTGGTTGCCAAGGGGGCTGATTTTTTTCTCACATGGCTGTTGGGGATGCTGCATGGTCCTAAGTCACTTTTTTCCCCCCAGTGCCGTTGTAACTTTTAAACGGTCACTAAATGAATGCTTATAAACCGAGGGCTACTTAGTGGTGGGGAATTCTGGGAGTTGAAGTCCACCCGTTGCCCAGGTTGAGAAGCAGCACTGCTGCATTCGGTACAGGCTGTCCTCGACTTAACAACAGTTCATTTAGTGACCGTTCGAAGTGAAAACGGCACACTGAAAAAAAGGTGACTTAGGACCGTTTTTCCACACTTACGGCCGTTGGAGCCATCCCCACGATCGTGTGATTTATATTGGGGTGCCCTGATGCCTGACTCGCATTTATGACAGTCCCGGGGTCCCCTTTTGCGACCTTCTGACGAGCAGAGTCGAGGGGGAGGGTTGAACCGGATTCACTGACTAATGTAACAGCTGCGGTGATTCACTTAGCAGGTGCGGCAAGGGAAGTCGTCAGATGGGGCACACTTGACAAATGACTCCCTTGGCAACGTGAAATTTGGGCCCGGTTGTAAGTCGAGGACTCCCTGTGTTTGTGGCCCCCTCGTTGAGGGGCCGTGGCTGAGCGTGTTTCTCTTCCCAGGCCTCGGGGGTCACCGTCTGTGACAAAGTCATCCAGACGTTCAACGACATGAAGGTGCGCAAACACGCCCCCCAGGAGGAGCAGAAGAAGCGCAAGAAGGCCGTCGTCTTCTGCCTGAGCGACGACAAAAAGAAGATCATCCTGGAACCCGACAAGGAGATCCTGGTGGGAGACATCGTTGATGACCCCTACCTGCACTTTGTCTCCCTGCTGCCCCTCAACGACTGCCGCTACGCCCTCTATGACGCCACCTACGAAACCAAGGAGAGCAAAAAAGAGGACCTGGTCTTCATCTTCTGGTGAGCCCCTCCTTCTTCCTCTTCTTTCTCCTCCCTGTTTTTCCTTGGGCTTTCTCGTTTCTCTTTCCTTCCTTCCTTGCTCTCTCCTCCTGCCCTCCTCCTCTACTCCTTTTCTTCCTTCCTCTCTCTGATCCCTTCCTCCCTTCTTTACTCTCCTCCTTTTCTCCCTTCCTCTCTTTCCTTCCTCTTCCTCTATTCCCTTACTGTAATCCCTTCCTCTCTTCTTTCCTCCATCTCCTCCTTTTCTCCCTTCCTTCCTCTCTCTGATCCCTTCCTTCCTCTCCTTTTCTCCCTTCCTCTTTCCTCTTCCTCAACTCCCTTCTTTCCTTCCCCTCTGATCCTTTCCTCCCTTCCTTCCTTTCTTTTTCTCCCTTCCTCTCTTTCCTTCCTCTTCCTTTACTCCTTTCCTTCCTTCCTCTGTCCGATCTCTCCCTTACTTCCCTGCAAGAGTCAAATGGGTATGTGTGAGGCCCAGCCTCTTATCTGAATTGGAGGCTTCCTCCTTCTGTAACCAAACCTGTTTGACTGTGTGCCATTAAGGAGGTGATTTTCCTCCCATCAGCATGTCAGGTGGGGTGGGTTATTGCACTTTCCTCCCCACCTTTAAAATGAAAGCACAGTAGGAAGACAGCCCCTTATCCTGCCTGATCCCCTCTCCCTCCGAACCCGTTAGAGTGCTGCTTCACTCCCAGTGTGTTAATCTGGGGTGAGAAAACAATAATTAACATGGATGATTTGTATAATTGAGGGCCTGGAGACAGGGAGTTAAAAATGGCCCCTTTTGGAGCCATGGTGGTGCATGGTTAGAGTGCAGCATTGCAGGCTAATTCTGCTGACGGCCAATGGCCAGCAGTTTGATCCTGACTGGCTCAAAGTTGACTCATCCTTCCAAGGTCGGTAAAATGAGGACCCAGATTGCTGGGGGCAAGAGACATACTTAACTGCTTAGAGAGGGCTGTAAAACACTGAAGTGATATAAAGGCCCTTCCTTCCTTCCTTCCTTCCTTCCTTGTGGTTAGAAGGCAGGATTGCAGGCTAATTCTGCCCACAGCCTGGAGTTTGATCCTGACTGGCTCAAGGTTGACTCTGTCCTTCTGAGGTCGATGAAATGAGGACCCAGATGGTTGGGGCCCGGCCAAGAGGCTGACTCTAAACCGCTTAGAGAGGGCTGAAAAGCACTGTGAAGCGGCATATGAATCTTTTAAGTTGCTATTTGGGGGATTTATGAAGGAATGACCTCTTCCACATTCGCTTCTTTTTGGACTGTCTGCTTTCTTCCACAGTATTGGCTTGATAGGGCAGAACAAATCATTTAATAAATAAAAATAAATGGCAGACTGGCAGGGTATAATGGTGTTGAGGGGGAAGGAGGAGGCTTGTAACAATCCCGGATATGTGAAAACTTCTGTCTCTTCCTGCAGGGCGCCCGAGAGCGCTCCTTTGAAGAGCAAGATGATCTACGCCAGCTCCAAGGATGCCCTCAAGAAGAAAATGCCAGGTGAGAGAACCGGCAGGTGTGAGCATCGTTAGAGATGCAGGGCTATTTGCCAGCAGGCTTCTGGCTCTCCCCCGCGGCCCCCCCCCCAATTTTGGGTCCCTGCTGAATGACCGGATATCCATGGCTTGTCCTCCAATCAGTCTCTCCCTGGACATACCGGCGTGGGAAAGTTCTCTGCAGCTCCCTCTCCATTGGCTGGAGGGAGGCAAAACGTCTGTGGTTAGGAACAGGAAGCAGCAGGTTGAATAAAATACAGGTCGTCGCCGACTTAACAGCAGTTCCATTTAATGACCGAAGTTGCGATGCCACTGAGGAAAGCAGCTCAGGACCGTTAACATTTGCAGCCTGCCATTTGGTCACCTGATCAGAATTCTCGGGGCCTTTGGCAACGGACTCAATACTTATCCCTGGGGTCACATGACCTTTGGACAAGCGGGGGGGGGGGAGGAAGCAACATTCACTTTAACAACTGGTGTGATTAACAAATGCGGTGCTTTGCTTAACAACCGTGACAGTCGTAAAATGGAGCCAAGCTTGCTCAACAAACTTTTCACTTCGGCGATATTAAATTTGGGGAACTCGTGCTCATACATTGAGGACTACCTGTAAACCCAAGTTGGGGTACATCTGTCTCCCCTTTTTTTCCAGCAGTTTAATCTCCCAGTGCAAAGTATTTCGGGCGGGTGGGAGGTGACAATAGAATTGAATAGAATAGAACAGGAAAGAATAGAATTAAGGATTAAGGTCACAAAAAGGGGGGACCCTGAGACGATGCAACTGTCATAAATATGAGTCAGATGCCAAGTGTTGCAGTTTTGATCACGGGGATGCTACAATGGACACAAGTATAAAAAAATTATTTAAAAAATGTTTTTTTTTAAAACTGCTGTTCTAACTTGGAACAGTCACTCAATGAATTGTCGTAAGTTTGACTTACCTGTACTTTTTAGTAAAATAAAATAAAAGGCATTTTTACGGCCTCAGGCTACATGCAGTCCTATGGCTGCCCCTATCTGGTCTGCATGGATTGCTTTTATGAAGGCGCTGCTAATTTTTAAAATATAATTTAGTATGTGTCCCCATGTGTGCTTACACGCCACCTCAGCCCTATTGGTGTGGCTTTCTGTCTCTCATGTGGCCCCTTGGGAAAATAAATTACACATCCCTGGTATCCTCCTTTGAGCAGTGTGGGTTGGACTAGAAGACCTCCGAGGTCCCTTCCAACTGTATCATCATCTAACGACTCCATAATCCCTCGCGGGGTGGAGTCTGGGTGGCTGAATGGAGCTAGCAGAGTGTTTTAATGGCCGGATGCCCTTCCTGTCACCGATGCGGAGTTTTGTTCAGCAGATAATACTCTCACTCTGCCCAGAAAAAGAATTATCTGCCTCTACCTAGGATCGAACTCCCTTCCCAACTGTATCAGTCCAACAAATCTTAAGACCCAGCCTTAGGGGGCAGAGTGGGGAGTACTCCCTAAACCCCACCCCACTCCAGCCACAAACCTCACTTCTTACTTTCTCTCTCTCTTGCAGGGATCAAGCACGAAGTACAAGCAAACGGCATAGAAGACATTAAAGACCGCCAGAGTCTAGCGGAAAAGCTGGGGGGCAGCTGCGTCGTCAGCTTGGAGGGCAAGCCCGTGTGAGACCCCCCCTCCTCCCCTTTCCCGGGTCCCCTGTCGTGCCAGTGACTGGAGCTTCCATGTTAATGGCCCCATGCTACTGTTGGGGAGTTGGTTGGGGTTGTGGGGGGGATTGGGGGATTCCTTCCTTTTCTCAGTTCCATTCCAATTATTAATTTTTTCCTGCCTCTTCTCATCTTCCCTGGCCTGGTGCTTTCTCTCTCTCTCTATTTCTCTCTCCTGTCTCGGCAGCTGGCTTACAGCCTGCTATTCAAATTTGCCAAACATGATACAGCTATTCCTTCGTTCCTTCCTTCCTTTTTCAAACCCTTGAGGTGTGACATTCCTAAAGGAGGGGGTGAGGGGAGTCCAATCCTCACCCTCTTCCTTGGTTTTCTTTGGCCCACCTGCTTCGTCCATTCTCCTCCTCCCAAGGTTTGGGGGTGGTAGGGTGGTGGTGGTAAGCAGCCAATAGTTGGGATTCGACGGGGACCCTTAATTTTCCAGAATTAGTCTTTGTTTTCTAGTGTGTACAAAAAAAAGTTTTTTTTTTTTTAAAAAACAGGTCTCTGTATATGTGGTTTTTTTGCCCTCTTCCCCCCCCCCCCACCCTGAGAAAGTGTGTGGAATGGCAACTGTGTTCCTCCCCCCCCTTGCCCCCTTCCCTGCGATGACTTCCTTTCCCTCCCCCCCTTAACTGCCATAGTAGCTCCGTGCTTGTCTGTAGTACTGTGTACAAATAAAATATTTGTGGAGAAGAAAAAAAAACCCAGTTGCGCCCATCTTCTACGTTGTGGGTGGAAATTAACAAAACTTTTATGGAAGCAGCACACCACCCAGAAACCTGAATTCAGTAATAAAAATTATAAAAAAAATAATAATTCTACCTTTGTGGTGTCTCGCCTCGTTTTGTTTGCTCGGCTTTGGTAGCAGGGGGTGGGAGTGGGATCCGGGGTTTTGTCGGTGTGGGGGGGAATAACTTGTCAATCAAAAGGGTTGGACGATGGCATCTTCTGAGCCTGGTGTTTACCTCGCAGACGTTTCGTGACCCAACTAGGGAACGTCCTCGGCGTTTGAAGGGAGTTGGGTTTGCTGCAAATGCCCCTCCTTGGCGCTGATGACGTTACCTAGTTGGGTTATGAAACGTCTGCAAGGAAATCAAGCTCAGAGAACACCATAGTTGTCCTCCATTCATTCTGGAAAACCCACTCCCCTTCTAGCACTGATGATGTCACCTAGCTGGGTAATAAAACGTCCTCAACAAAAGCACCAAAGGCTGCACGGTTAATTTCTTGCGTTGAGTTGGTAAGGTTCCCCTGCTTAGTCGTTCAAATCCTACCTCTGGGGTGTGAGTAGGAATCTTCACAAAATTTCTCTTTTTCCTCCCAATATCTCGGCTCCGGACACCCCCAGAAAATAATTCCGTTTTGAAATTTTGTGTATTTAAAGGTTAGCGTTCTGCCCCCATTTTACTTTACATGTAAGAAAAATATATACAAATCGGTGGCTTGTTCTTCTCTTATCCCGGTTTAAACCCTAGATTTGGTTAACCATGTATTTGATGAAGCGAGTGAACGGTTTTGCCTTTTAATAAATTTTTTTGAAAAAGTGTCCCACCTGTGAGCGATGTTCCCCCTCCCTTAAAACTAAATTCTCTTAACCTTGGATGTACGGACTTCAACTCCCAGAATTCCCCTGGGGAATTTGAAGTTTTCTCAATTTTTAAGATTGAGAAACTGCACACTCTTCGTTTCAGGAAGGAAGGGGCAAATTAAATCCACCAGCTTCTTGGGACCTAGTTAATATCTAACCAGGTTGCCTTTGGGTTGGGAGGCAAATCTCCAGCAATAATAGCTCACCTAGATTATGATCCGATCAGATCTGGTTATCTGAAAACCATCCAAATCTTGCCGGACGGAATTCCACAAAGGTGGAATAGAAGTCTCTACTTACTCCTCTCTCTCTCAAGATGGATCCATCTGGGTTCGGGGAAAAAATTGTGGGTTTTTTTGTTGTTTAAATTTAAATAACTCAAGATTGGGTGCAGTTTTGCAGAAAGGGAGATGGTTTCTAAACCAGCTTGTGAGATTATCATGGTTCACCCAAGGCTTGACACACGATAAAGTCTTCCAACTTAACAACCATCAATTTAATGACTGTTCAAAATGAACACCCCCCCCCCCAAAAAAATCCTGGAAAATGTGACTTACGACCCTCTTTCGCATTTAGCGGCCGTTGCGGCATCCCCAAAGTCATGGGATCAAAAACTTGGCCGCCACTGACTCATATTTATGATGGTGGCAGCAGCGGCCATGTGTGTTTGGGTCTCACAATCCCTTCTTGTTGAGGCAACAAGCCAACTCAACCAGGGAAGCCAAGATTTGCTTGACGTCCATGTTAACTAATTTTTTTTTTGAAACACGGTTTAAGTGGCGGGAAGGGGAGCAAAATAGGAACCAAGCTCGCCCCGTCTCGCTTCAGCCACCGAAATGCCGGGCTCGATCGTGGCCGTAAATCAAGGACTCTAGAGCAGGCGGCTCTTTGCGCCAAGGAGTTCTAACGTTGCAAAGAAGTCCGGGTTGGTCAGCGCCACCCTTTTATTTGCAAAAGGTGGGTTTCCTTATCCTGGCCCTTTGACCCACGGCACAGTCGCCTAGGGACGGACCCTCAAAAACACCAAGCAGCCGGTGCGGTTGGAAAGATCTCCCGTTTCTGGCAACGGCCGGGCCCTTGCTGTCAAAGAAGGCCGCTCAGCCGATCTGCTTTCAGACTCCTTGGGTGCGGCTAATCCGGTTCCCGCAGCCCAGCCAGGTGAGACCAAAGTCCTTTCTCTGGGTGGGGCCCTGCAATCTCTGGCGCCTGGGGCACCTGGAGCCTGAATCACCTTGGTGCAGCCTGGCTCGCTTCCTCGAGACAGGCAGTGAGGCGTGGAAGCCGAAGTCTGGCGTTCTTGGGGATGCCCTTGGGATTACGAAACCACCAACCGGCAATCCCTCTGCGGGAAGAAATCCCCCCCCCTCTCCAGGCCTCCTTTGGGTGGATCCCTCAGAGGAGGGAGTAGGTGGGAGCTCAGAGGTTGAACTGGGAGGCTCTCTCCTGAGTTTCCTTGCAGACGTCTCGGGACCCAACTAGGTAACGCCATCAGGGCTTGAGTGAGCAAACTCCGCTGCTTTCTAGCGCTGATGGTGTTCCCTAGTTGGGTCACGAGACGTCAGCAAGGAAACCACCGAGCTCAGAGACCCCCCCAATCACCTCCTAGTCCTCCTCCTCCTCCCTGCACAGCCCTTTTCCTCCTAGCACTGATGCTGTTACCTAGTTGGGTCATGAGACGTCTGCAAGAAAGCCACCGAGCTCAAGAGACCACCAGCGACTACAGAACTGCATTCTGATATATTACTGTAGGCAGCAGAACAAACTCCAATAAAGTGAATTATTATTATTATTTTGCTTGTCTATTGGGGAAAAAAAACCTCAGATTCCTGCTCTATTCCCATTTTGATATCCACAGTTGACATGGCGTGTCTTGAGCTCAAGCAATTTACCTTATCTTGAATATATATATATCAGTATGTTTAGCTTAACCAAGGAAAGATTTAGGGGCTGGCCTGATAGCATTGCCTTCCAATATTTTAGGGGTCTGCCCCAAAGAACAGGGGGTCAACCTATTCTCCAAAGCACCTTTCCAGCTCTATTCTGATTGATTGATTGATTGATTGATTGATTTGACAGTGAGAACAATTAACCAGTGGAAAAACCCGCCTCCAGAAGTTTTGGGTGCTCCATCCCTGGAGGGTTTTTTTTTTTGTTTAAAAAAAATATTGGACAGTCATTTGTCTGGAATGTCGCATAAGGTCTCCTGCTTCAGCAGGGGGTTAGACTAGAAGATCTCTCGGGTCCCTTTTGACACTGTTATTCTGTTATAACGGACAGGCATCGTGGCGTTCCCACGCTAAATCCTTGGCTAAAACTCAGGAGAAAAACGGATGTTACTGGCTTTCGCTTCAATCCAATCACCATTTTAGGGCATCTCGTTCTCGCCCTGTTCGGAGTAAACCCGGCTCCTGAGCATGTGTTGAAAGCATCCACTTCCTTTCCCCGTCTCCTTGTCCGGAGCTCCGTGGTTAAGCCGGCACACACAACCTAAATAGGTTTCTCTCTTTGATGATTGCATGCCGGATTCTCTTCTCTGTGGCTGAGTTTCTCGAATGAGTCACCCACATTGCATTTGACCTACTGAGAAACCCAGGGTGTACCTTAAATAAAAGAAAAAGAATATATATGTGTGTGTGTGTGTGTGTGTGTGTTTCGAGGGGGCAGCAGAACATGCACAGAGTTCCTCTGCCCCACCCCACCGAAGGCAGGCCTGAGATAATCTGTAGCTTTGGGATGCAAAATATATTTATAGAAAAAAAGAGATCTCTTTAGCATCTCTATGTCAAAAAATTTTAAATTTAAATTGGTTTTAATTTGGTTTTTTAATGTATTTTATATTGTTCTGACTTTATAAATTTTTAAATCTT
>JAEANM010019445.1:0-12362 GCA_017656035.1 Myanophis thanlyinensis | reverse complement strand
GACAATTTTTCCACAGACCGGGATGGGATGAAGGGTGTGAAACTTAGATTCCTCACATGCACCGTTTACAGTAGGGTTCACGCCCCGATGAGTCTCTAATGCCTGATGATCTGAGATGGAGCTGAGGCCATGATGCTAGTATTGGGGACAGGCTACAAATACAGATAAAGTTTCACTCACTCACCTACTGCTCACCTCACCTGTGCAGCCTGGTTTCTAACAGGCTATGGACCAGTTCTGGTCGGTGGTCTGGAGATTGGGGACCCCTGCAGGATAGGATTTTGGAAGTGGTCTGATACCTAATAGGCAATTTTTTTGGTTCACCATCTTTCAAAACCAGATAAAATCTAATACACAAAAAATAAGATCATTGAGTACTGCTTCTGGGAATGGAAGTCAAGTTCATCTCAAGGGCCACAAAATGGGGACAGCTACCCTATTTATAACACAGATGCTTTAAAATATTGTAATTTACTATAATTTATATAAGCTACTGAAAAGCATTAAATAATAATGATAGTGCTCCATTTGACTTTTTGACCCAATAAAAGACATTTAGGTCACTTATAATTTAGACATCTAAGTATAAATATTTAATGCACTATAGTGACTTTCATACAATATGTTATTAAAAGGAGAGCCATTCTATAACCATCTTCCTTATCTAAGGAAGTTTCCTTACCTTCTCATTTGTGGTATTCCATTGAATCAGGAACACAGAAGTGTAGCAGATTTTGACTTCTACCAGGGTTGTCCAACTTTCACAATTTTAAAACCATGGCTGTTTGGGGAAATCTGTGAGCTGAAGTCCACAAGTCTTAAAATTGCCAAGATTGGACATCCCTGACTTATAACTTGAAGCAAGAAAAAACTAAGTTTTTGACAAAAAGGCAATTTCTTGCTTTCTCTGGTGGTTTATAAAGTAAGATTAAAAAAAAAAGAAAATACACTGGATGTCTTTGCTTTTGTGGAAAAGTAACTTTGTCTTTGCTTTTGTGGAAAAGTAAGAAAATCATGTCTGCTTAAGCAATGTTCTAAAATCGGCTTTTGAACATTTTTGCAGGTCATTAAAAGACTGGACAACTTTCAAAGCATCCCCATTAGTCCTTTTCTAACATCAGCGTTGATACAAAGTGCGACTGAAAGGAGATAATTGCGGAACTTTGAGTGTGGCAAAAATGATGCCATATTGTATCCTTCCAGCATTTGCATTGATGATTGGATATTTAGCATTTCCAGGTAAGAGAAGTTAATTTTATTTGGGCTTTAGTGTAACGAGAACTTTGTTTGAAAAACGGCTTTTTAAAGAATCACTGTGAACTATATTGTTAATGGTCTGTTGCACTGGGTAAAGACACACACACAATTATACTTTGAAATAACAGAATGAGAGTTGGAAGGGTCCTTGGAGATCTTCAGATTCAGATTTTAGATTCAGATTTTATTTATCACTTACACAATCATACATTCACATACATACATACAAAGAATCACATACAATCATACATCTTCTAGTCTGACCCCTGCTCAGTCAGGAAACCCTATACTATTTCAGATAAACCCTTGTTCAATCTCTTCTTAAAAACCTCCAGTGTTGGAGCAATCACAATTTCTGGAGGCAAGCCGATTCACTGATTAATTGTTTCTCCTTAACACCCAGCAATTACTGGATAACAGGAAGTAACATTAAGGAATTTATATTAGTATACAATGAAATGCAGTCTGATGCCCAAGAGAGCCTTGATTATGACTCCCAGGATGCTAAATTTTCATTTTTAATGTAACAAAAGGAAAAAAGTTATTAAATATACATGAAAGCTGATTTATTTGTGCTCCTGTCCTACCTTTCGGAGTGTGCCACTGTATTCCATTAAAAGAGTAAAAATGGCTTGATCTGGGAAAAAAGTGCTTGAATTACTTCTCTGTACTGAACAAAATTGAAGTTTGTCTACCTAGTGCAGTGTTTCTCAACCTTGGCGACTTTAAGATGTTTGGACTTCAGCTCCCAGAATTGCTTTGCTGGCTGAAGAATTCTGGAAGTTGAAGTCCAAACATCTTAAAGTTGCCGAGGTTGACAAACACTGACCTAGTGATTGAATTTTTTGGGTGTGAGCTTTTTTATATTGAAATCTCTTCAGGAAACGTTTGTTGAGGTTTTGTTATGTAAGACATGGCAGAGGACGCTCTCTGTAGACAGTTTTGGCTGTGGAGTTCCCATCTTAGCAGTCCTTGGCTGCGTAGAGCAGAATTATGAAAATCACACCTTTTGGACTACTAGGCCCATCAAAAGATCACCTCTGTTGTAATGGAAAACAGGAATGCAGCTCCAGTGCCGATGAGGAAAATTAAGCAAAATCTTTTAGCTTGTTTACAAACCTGTCTCTCTCTCTCTCTTTCTTTCTCTCTATCTTTTTTTAAAGATGTGTGGTCTGTTCAAAAATAAATGGAAAGGCAGAGCCAAACACAGATATTCTTGGCTGTTCTCTGTCATATTTCTGTGGATCACAAACTAAGCCGTTTGTGTCCTGAATTGCTAGGCCGGGCAGATCTCCTGAAAGGATGCTTTGCAGTGTGTTGGCCCAAGGGTACAATCCGTTCTCAAAATGTTGAGGCAGTTGCGTCAAAGGCTTTCTCAGTTTGTCGCATAACCCTTTCAGTCTGCCAGCGGTTGCAGTGGAAGTGTTTGTGCAGACTCAGACATAGACCGAGACCTACACACCGACCACCTGGGAAAGCAGCTGCATCAGGCCATCCAGAAAGCAGGTTCACCGCAGCATTTCAGGGAGGAATTCTTCACAAAGAGTTCATTTAACTGCTCAGAGCAACTTTACTCAGAAGCCTAGTTAGACATTCTATCTATTTCATTCTATCTAGATTTATGATAAAATGAATCAGGGTAGTAGAGAATACTACAGCTATGTTTTTATTCAACTCTATTCTACTTTTAGGGCAATCATGAGCAACATAGAATGAGTTTTATCACGGGTCTCTCTATTGTCAGAACCATTCACCAGTCGTAGCAAAGCTTTGATTTGGAATGATTTCCCATCAGATGGCAACAGTTCACTTAGTGACCATTTGAAGTTACAACGGCACTGAAAAAAGTCACAACTGTTTTTCACGCTATGATCATTGCAACATCCCCATGGTTATGTGATCAAAATTCAGATGCTTGGCAACTGACTCATATTTATGATGGTTGCAGTATCTCGGGGTCATGTGATCACCTTTTGTGACCTTCTGAAGCCAGATTCACTTAACAACCATGTTACTAACTTAACTGCAGTGATTCACTTAACTACTCTGGCAAGAAAGGTCGTAAAATGGGGCAAAGGTCTCACTTAGCAATAGAAACTTTGGGCTCAATTGTGGCCGTAAGTCAAGGACTAGCTGTATATCCAAAGTTTTTAGGATGTCTGCAGAAAGGTATATGTTAATGACTGTTCTAACTTTCAAAAACACAAAAAGCTTTGTAAGATAAAAGCTACAGCTGATCACTCTAGAGGTAATGCTGATAAAAATAGAATTAAGTCAAGGAAGTAGTATCTTTTTTAATGATTTATGCCTTGTCCAGCTCTGAGCCCAATGAAATTATTACCTTTATTCGTGGTATAGAGTCACTGAAATTAATTTCTTATTTTGAAGGGGATAGTGGGTGGGAGGAGTATTGCATTGCAAAGTTTGAGAAGTCCTGTGGTAGGAAAATATACTAAAATAATGACTTGAATACGAGAGATTTGATTTATGATGAATTTATTTATTTATCGAAGAACTTGCTTGACTCTATGTGGCTCTTAGTGACCATAGTTTTGAAAGCAATAAAATAAAATAGGAAATAGATCATATACATCTAGAACAGGGGTGTCAAACTGGATTTCTTCGAGGGCTGAATCAGCACTGTAGTTCTCCGAGAGCCAGTGGGATTATGAGAGGGAGATGGGACAGACGCCTCCTGCAGCACCTTGCTGGCCAAAATGGGGCACGGAAGAGGAAGCTTCATGCACCCCCCTGCTCCCCGTTTTTGACCTGGATGGCCTCCTGCAGCACTTTGCGGGCCAAAACAGCATGTGTGTGTGTGTGGGGGAACGCATGTACCCCCATGCCCCGTTTTTGCTGCCAGAGGCACCATGGGTTGGTCCTTTGCTATTTCCAGGCTGGCCCCGCAGGCCAGATTTAAGCATCCCTGATCTAGAAGAAAATCATATGTAGCAGATAAAAAAATCCCGCAAGGGTTCAGCAACCATTCTACTCCAGGACCTGGGTCAAATAGCTGGGTTTTCAGTGATTTTCTGAACATCATCAGGGTGAAGCCAAATGGATATACAGGGGGATAGTTTTGCAGAGGGCAGATGTTTGAACAGAAAATGTATGCTCCCAATATGCTAATACATGATATTAAGGAAACCTGGCACGTACCACTCAGAACCTACAGTATAAAATAGGCAGGAGTCATTCCAGATAGGCAATCCCTATCTGCCAAATATCCTAGTCCCTGAAATAAACAGGTCTTATGCAAAGAGCTTTGTAGATGGTAGTCATCACCTTGAATTGTGTCTGGAAACTGACTGGTAACCAACGCAGTTCATGGAGCAGTGATGCCATACGATGATACCATGCCATTTCCATTACAGCCCATACTGCTGAATTCCGGACTAGCAGCAGCTTTCAAGTAACCTTCAAGGGCAGCCCCATGTAGAGTCCATTTGTGAGGTCATAGAGCACGAGTGATCACCTGAGTCTTAGTGCTGAGAGAAAATAAAACAGGCCCAGAATTAAGCCACAAAGACATTTGCTTTTAGTGTTGTCCAAAGCTACAACAATATATGTTTTATATAAACTTTGTGCAGCCGTCCTAATTGATGGCATTCTAAAAAAATATACTGATGTCAACCAGTATGAAGCTGCTTAGATTGTTCTGTTCTGGCTCAAACATATTGAGGGCAGGAATGGTCATCAGAGAAATGGTCCAGTGGAGATGAGGTAGTGGGGGAGACTGGATAGTAGATGGATGACTTGCTCTAAATCTGGGATGTCCTCATTATGGAAATAATGACCATCTGGTTTGGGAGGAATAGAATAGAGAACATTACAATCTGACCTCTTTCTACATCAGATACATGGAAAATAATACTCTTTGAAGAATGAGTTTTAAACCTTCTGGGACTTTCTCCAGTGCTGAACTTTACTAAAGGCATATGGCCAGTACGAACTTTGGTTTCCCTGCATGGTGCCTTGATGTTGTAATGATTTTATTTTGCAACAAACCCTTATATAAATAAGATACATATGCTGACAGTAGGCGTGATATACAAAGTGATGTAAAGCAGAATATTGCCTATGAACAGTCACATTTAATGCTCCAAGAAGGGTTCGTATGCATTCTTTCGCTTTACTTTCAAATAACCTTGAACTGGAAAACAGAATTATTATTCCAGAATACATAACTATAGGTTGGAACCCAGATGTGGAGATAAGAACTTCCATAATCCTTTATTGCAATACTATCAAATAGTTTCTTAATTTTATCCAAACATTACGGTGGGAGTAAATAAGCATAGCTATTCATCACAAATCAAAACAGTGGTATGTCAAACAAATATTGGGGCTTGGAAAAACAAAGTCTTGGAGACAAGAATTTATAAACCTGTTGTGGCTGAGGCTTGGAGCACAATTGCACGAGAATTGATTGTCAAAAAAAATATTGAATATGATGTGGCCAATCAGGGGGACATAATAACTGGCTAATTTCAGAAACCAGCCATACATATGTACATCACTGATTTGCACTGAAGTCAAATGACGTCTCTGGAAAGTTTTCTTAGTTAATTCAGCTGCTTTGCTAATATAGTAACAAAGACCAACAAATTGAAATAGAATGACTGTGGCAAAAGCAAGCAAAGGTAATACCTGAGTGCAATCCCAAAACAACTGGAGTACCACATGAACACCATCGGCACTTTGACAGATTCACCATCAATTAATTGCAAAAAGGCAACTTCATTAGAAAGGCTTACATCCTGCCTGATACCCTTAACACTATCAAACATCCACATCTGCCTATCCCATCTGCCTGAGAAGGAATCAGTAAGTGGACAAAAATGTCAAATTCAATCTGAACATCTGGCTGATGTACACCGCCTTGAGTCCTTCGGGAGGGGGGCGGTATAGAAATCAAATAAACATAAACATAAACATGAACCATAATAATAACCTATGATAAAAGCTTCAAATTAAAATAGCTATGTTGATGATCAGTAAAATAAAATAACATTTTGAAATTTCTGAGCGGCCTTTTGTACTGAAAATTGAAGTAAATTTTCATACAAGTCCTTTGGTTTGTTAACATTTACACCAGTGTATTTAGTATGTGTAATCATATATGTAACTGAAGGATTCTCATAGGAGTAGTAGTAATGATTTTGATTGTTTAAAAAAATGTTTGTTTCATCTCAGTTCAGAGTCATATTATACCCTGGTTAAGTTTGGAAATAGAATAATGCAAATAATATTTACTGTTGGTGTTTTCCCTCATTTTATTGAAGATAATCTTCACTGGCCTGTAGTGATATTTCCAAATAGATTACAAAATCAGACACTAGCCATAGGGTAAGTTGCATTTTAGGTCTGTATAGAAATAAAGAAATTCATGCTTGTCTGTTTTTTTTTCTTATTGAGTAATCTCAGTTCTTCGTTATATTTCATTTTTTATCCATTATATTTAATGCAGATGGTGTTGGAAATTTAGAGACTGATGAGAATACTTCCTTTCCTGAAAACCAGAGTTTTTTCACGTAGTTCTAACTGATTTCAATAAAAAAGTGGAATTTAAGTTGAGAAACAGGATAATTTTTGATTCCCTATCTGATCAGAATGTTTAACTCACATTGTTCAAGTTTGTAAAAAAATATAGAGATTCCATTCAATGAACATTGAGCGCTTGCTTGAAAACAGGTTAAAAAAATGTAAGTATAGGATGGAAGGAAACATGTAGACAGTTGAGTTTTGTCCCTTAACCATAAGAAAGCCAGAAGTTGAGAAAGACATGCAGGATCAATACAAAGGGTTTATTTTACAGAACTGAATGTGATACTTACAATACTTTAACTGATAAATCAATGAGAATTTATAAGAGAAGTTTCTACGCAATACAGAATGCTTTATTGGAACAGATAATACAATTATTGAAATGCTTCATAAGTTCTTAATCTTTCTAATTCTTTGGTGTTATTATAGCATCTAACAAGGAGAACTCAATTTAAATGTCTATTAGGCCATGTAATTCTCTGGGGGATCTTGGATCATCACTATTTCAGTCTAGCTAATCTTATACTTGTGAAATTAAAATGGAAGATAGTCATGTCCTCTTTCATATTTATTTTTATGTATGCATATATTAAAATTAAATACTTCCCGACAATGCTGATTGGCTTTTTGATGGGAAGCTGATGTAGGGAGATGACCAGGCTAAGCCTGAAGGAGGGGTCAAAAACATCATCAGTCATGAGTCCCTGCACATCCACAAGAGATTTAAATACAGCCCACCTCGAATTCCTTTCTATTCATAACTCCTGCTAATTTCCTTTGACTGTTAGTAGTTCAGATTCTTGTAGAGAGAATACAAAAGCTTACAATAACTGCCTGGGTCTCCTGATTTCCCTAGTGCTTGACATGTGTAATATTAGCGATAGCACTTAGATTTATATACTGCTTTATAGTGCTTTACAGCCTTCTCTGAGCGGTTTACAGAATCAGCATATTGTCCCCAACAATCTGGGTCCTCATTTTACCTACCTTGGAAGGATGGTGAGTCAGTCTTGAGCCTGGTGGGATTTGAACCAGCAGACAGCAGAAGTACTGCAGTACTGTGCTCTAACCACTGCGCCACCAAGGCTCCTTATTAATTAGAAAAAACATTGGAAGCCATGAGGAAATTTTGAGGATCAGAAAAGACAATGCTTGTTAGAAAATTACATGTAGATTATGTCACTGATATTTGGCATCCTACTCCAGAGATTTCTTTTTTTATCCTTCACATATTCAGAAAATTTACCAAATGAAAAGGGTGGTTCTTTGAGATACCACAATGTTTGTATTTGTTCATATGTTTATATAGTATCTATATGTTAATTATATTTAAATAATTATAAATAATTATCTAAGTTACATAATTATACTTTCAGTGATTTCAATAATTTTAAATTAATTGAAAATATAATTTGAACTGAAAGCATAACATGGCTAAATTTTGATTTGGTGCCAGAGTGGCCTTAAATAAAAACTGGAAAGAAATGAATAGTTGTTAGAAAACTAATCTATACCAGTTAAGAGGCAGACTTTCTGTTTCTCCAGATAAATTTTCAGTCTTGTTTGTTTTTATCCCTGGTATCTACTGAAGAACTTGAAGTAGCTAGCTTAAGAATGAAAAGCATGAAATAAGTCATGAAGTACCATTTTTTTTTTACAATAATAATGTTTAAACCAAATAAAGAGAAACTGAAAGAAATTAAGATACGTGTTGCATAGAAAAACACTGCCTTGTCTGTATAAGTAATCCATATTATCAAGAACTAAGCCTTCAACTGTCAGAGATGGAGAACAGGTTATATCCTTCCCTTCAAATTTAATGTTCCTGTTTCTTTTAAGTACTACGTAAGTTCTCATTTTGTATAAAAATAATGCTCTAGTGGCTCAAATCCTTTTGATGATCTGAGTTATTTGGCATTTTCGCTGTGGACCTGGCATGAGGAATTTTGTGTCTAAAGAAGTGGTAGACCTTGCTGCATTTGTTCTTTAAAGAAGAATGTCATACCAAATTAAAAAGCACAGAATAATCACGTCAGAACCAAATAGATTTTTTTTAATGATTGGGACACTCATTTCCTAAAATTAGTTTTTGGAGGCTTTTGAAAATGCAAAAGAGATGCTGCAGATGAAGTCAAATTGCTAATGAGTGTGGGATTTGCTCACTGTTTAAATACAGTAGTTTGTATTTACTGCCAGTGTTGATGAGAGTGTGGGGGTCTCCTTGATAGTTCCTTGATAAGGGTATTGTTTTCTACTTGATTGTTTGTCTGGTATTAATCTCTGCTTATCTGTGCATTTGGCTGCAAGAGAGCATTGTTCTGGTCTTCTTGTTTCCTTCTTGTTGTTGTTTTTTGTAATTCTCTCTTTTGAATGGTTTGTAAATGTGGTTTTTACATGTCTAGTGATGAAAACCATCTGAGAAATATCTAATAAAAACATCTCAGAGACAACTAACAGACTATTACAGACACGTATGGTATCATTGTAGAACCAACTAAATCGAAGTAAACAACAACAACAAAAAATATCCCAGCTGCCCAAGAAGAAAAAATAAAAGTAATTTACAACATAACGTGAGGACTGAAACAGCTACTCTGTAAGACAGGCAGAAGACTAACTGAGTGCATCCATCAACACAAACTAGCAGTCAGAAGATAGGATGAAAAGTCCTTAATTTCACAACATATGGACAGATTCAACCAGAGTTTTAACCGTGAAATAGCATCCTAGATCATACTTAATCCTAAAAGACTAGAGAAATTCTGAAAGCCTGGTATTCAGAAAAATCAACCATCAATAGCAATACAGTAGGACTTACAGCCCTCTCTAAGCGGTTTACAGAGTCAGCACATTGCCAACAATAATATGGGTCCTCAGTTTATAAATCTCGGAAGGATGGAAGGCTGAGTCAATCTTGAGCCAGTGAGAATCGAACTGCCGAATTTCTGGCAGCCCAGTCAGCAGAATTAGCTTGCAGTACTGCATTCTAACCACTGTGCCACCACAGCTCTAGACACATTAGATTCATGGTCTTCTACTTTCTATCCTAATGCCTTAACTGATTCTCAATATCTCTTTATCATTAAACAATATTTGAAGATCCAAGATTTGATAGATTTTCTGTGGCAGAAAAAGATGTCTTTGAATAAATCGAACTGGCCATAGCTACATAGTGTATGTTTACTATTGAAAAAAATGTTGTAAATATGTACATTGAAAGTTTTAAAAATTAATATATCTGTAAAAGAAAACTCACCCCAAAAGCTTATTTTAAAAGAAAAAGCATCTGGCATCTATGCACTTCATGCCTTTTATCTATATAATCAAAACCTTGAGTAGCATTAAACAACAGTGTTGGCACATGGAAATATATTCCAGTGGAAAAGTTTATTGTTTGAAAGAACTGTGGGAGTTCAATAGCATTTTTTAATGAGCACATCAGGACAGCAATTGTTTTTCCGACAGCAGATGCTTCATTTCGAAGCAAAACACTGGGGGTTTAATTTTTTTTACACCATTTCATGTGTAACTTTAACAGCTGGATTGTCTACAGAAGGAATGGATAGGTATGTATATTCCCTACACAGAAGCCAGTATTTAACAAGCTGTCATTTATTTAGGTATGTACAATCATCACGCCACTCTTTTAAGCATTCATGCCCCATGCTGTTTGTTGATCACTTTCTAAGTGGAATATTCCATTTGTGTTACAATATTCTGTCAGCAGTTCACGGCTGTGAAAAAGTATTTGTATCAACAGTAGGAAAAAGCTATTATCTCTGATTCTGACTATGTTCTCGAAATGTCAGCTGTGGGGATTGCATAAACTCCATCCAGGCCACCAAATCCTACGATAAACAGTGTACAGTTGTTCATTCATTTTCTCTCTACAGGGCCGCCCTTGATTTGCAACATTTGTTTAGTACAGGTAATCCTCGACTTAGGACCACAGTTGAGCCCAAAATTTATGTTGCTAAAGCGAGAAATTTGTTAAGTGAGTTTTGCCTTGTTTTACGACTTTTCTTGGCACGTTTGCTAAGTGAATCATTGCAGTTGGTAAGTTAGTCACATGGATGGTTGTTAAGCGAATCTGGCTTCCCCATTGACTTTGCTCATCAGGAGTTCACAAAAGGGGATCATGTGACCTTGGGACACTGCAACCGTCACAAGTACATGCCAGTTGCCAAGCATTTGAATTTTGATCCTGTGTCAACGGTGATGCTGCAAAGGTCATAAGTGTGAAAAATGGTCATGTCACTTTTTTCAGTGCCATTGTAACTTTGAACGGTCACTAAATCGTTGTAAGTCAAGGACTACCTGTACTGTTCAAAGTTGCAGTGGCAAAAGTGACTTAAGATTTGTCCTTACAGCTTCCCCATGGTCACATGATCAAAATTCAGGCACTTGTCAACGTTATGATGATAGCAGTATCCCAGAATAATATGGTCATCATTTGTTACTTTCCCAGCCAGCTTCCAATAAGCAAAGGGGAAACTGTATTTATTATTTTATTTATTTGTTTAAATTTATATACTGCGCCTCTCCCAAGAAGGGACTCGGGGCGGTATTTCCTTAAGAACCAGATGATTCACTTAATGACCATGGCAGATAAAGGTTACAAAATTGGGCACAACTCACTGAGAGACCCCACCTTGCTTAACAACGGAAATTCTGGTCCCAATTGTGATTGTAAGTCGAGGACTACCTGTACATGAAAGATAGAAGCAGATATATTATTTGTGGTAGAAGATTCCACAGTGAAGCTGTCCAGATTTCTCTCAGGTTAATGGCAACTCTCCATTCGATCAGGATTATTCCTTAAATCCAGTTTCCCTTTATCTTGCCCCTTTCTAGATGGGCAGTGACTGCACTTCTGGAATTCTTCTTTAATTCATGAAAGTGTTGCAAAAGCTTTGCCTTAGGCCAATCTCCTAGAGAAAAGTTTGCTTTTCTACTTTCCCTTTTTTCCTTTAATTGCCTTCACAAAGACAGTTGCCTCATTAAGTAGGAAAACATTTTTCCATTTTAAGATTAGAAAGGGAAGCTCAGAGAGATGCTGGACCGTTTTCAGGGACTGAGGTATCTGTCCTTTTTTTGAAATTACATACAATTTTGTGCCAAGCTATATTGGGACTTTAGATGGGGGTGGGCATGGGGAAGTATTGCATGCTCTGGAGCCACATAAATGCAAACTGAGTGGCTTGCAGTTGAAGCAGAAAGCTAATCTAGTTAAGACCTTGGGGTTTGTAGCAAAGCACTTCTCACATCATACTGTACTACAGATGTTGCCATTTTAATGAGACTTTTACAGGTGATCTGTTTCTCTGTCTTAATGAGCAATGAGAGAACTCTGTGACAGAGATGAAATTCAGCTAGTTCTAACAGGTTCGCTAGAACAGGTAGTAAATTTTCTAAGCAGTTTGGAGAACCGGTTCTTAGAAGAAATCTCCTTTCTTTTTTTCCCACTTTACAAGGTTAATCCTGTAAGGAAGGCAGGAAAGAAATATTCTGGTGCTGTTTCTAGCCTAATCTTTATTGCCCTGCTTACAGAAACTGCC